>SZWC01004709.1:138593-168428 GCA_023375785.1 Penium margaritaceum | reverse complement strand
ATACATATACATATACATATACATATACATATACATATACATATACATATACATATACATATACATATACATATACATATACATATACATATACATATACATATACATATAAATATACATATACGAACACATATACAAAGTTACATTGAAATGTTCGCTTCAAGCGACAGACAAACATTTCCATACATGTAAATGTACATAACATTTATTTATGCATGACAATGTGTCTTTAAAAACATAACGGGATACACTTGTATAAGCACGCGTGCACATGAATGGAAATGTCAATGTAGTTAATATATGGCTCTCTCTGTTTTGATCAACGCCTTTCGGTGCATGGACGTACGTGCGCGTATTTGCAATTGCTGAAACATGTGCGCGGCTGTTTTCTGTCCGGTTTGCTGTTCTTCGGCGATTTTTTTAACGGTTCTTGCAATGCTTGAGGATGGCCCGTAGCCTGGTCTGTGGTTTCTTGTCTTCAGTGTATGCTTCGACCTCGGGGTGTTCGGCCTTCCGTGAACCACCGACGTTCGGATTAGTATTGGTTTTTCGGAACGCGACTGAACCTCGAGGGTGCCAGCATCGATCCGGTTCTAGTAGCTCACGACGATTAAACCTTTGAAATTTTGTATTGAAAAGGTTGCATGCGATCCGATCTGGTTGAATGGCGACATCTCATTGGTGTGCCTCGCTTGCACAGTGCTCTCCATTCGTCGTATGTCTCATATTTGTACAGCAAACGTGCAGACATCGCTCTTGTGCAGTTCTTTTGAGTCGCGAGTATTTGCCTCGATGTTTGTCGACTAGATTTCTCGCTGTGGTCGGTGGCTCCTACCATGTCCATGTGGTGGTCGAAAACAGGCATTCGAGAAAATAGCGCTTCGATTCTCAGGTCTTCCGCGTGACGAGGACAAAATGCAGCATCGGGGAGGAATGAGAAAACGCGGGCGTGACACCGCGTCAAAGGTAGGGTCGAATCAGGCAGTCCGCACAGTTTTATCCAAATCTTTGTCATGAACATATTTTTTTATAGGGTTACTAAACGAGATACCCGAATAGTAGAAATATAAAACTGATTCGCCCGTCGTCGAGCCAGAAATAACCTAACTACCTATCAGCCGCCGCTACCGCCACGCCAGTAACAAAGAAAACAGACAAAAATGCATGGGAAGACCACATGCCATGCGCTGACGACGCATGGTATGCGGCGCCCTCCGCTGGTATCACAAACCCTGTCGTTGAAGGGTTTGTGATACTAGCGGGGGGAGGTTTGTTTAGAGTTTGAGGGGAGTTCAAGACTCCCCATGCGTTGAAAGGGAACCTGCTGGGCCCCGCTACCGCGGGGCCCAGCAGGAGCCCGCGCAAAAATAAAACCCTAAAACCTCAAATGTAATTTGGGGTATGGTTTGAATGTGGTTTTTGTGTTAAAATCATAGGTTTGCGTTTACAAAAAATTATCCAAAATGAAAGAAGGGCGTTTTCGCTCGATGGCGAGGGAGCGATCACCGCTTTGTTTTTCTTGTGTTTTTTGTCCCGCAAACCACCCCGATCGATGTAGGGTTTTATGTTTGGCGCGGGCTCCTCGAACTGGGGGATTTGCGTGACGAAAAAAAAAACAAAGCGGTCATCGCTCCCTCGCGATTCTCGCGTGGGAGCAATGTCCGCATGCAGAATTTTTTCATGCTCGCCCGTCGACGCATGCCGCGAGCGAGCATAATTTTCGACTGGGCTTTTGAGTATTTTTTTACCGCTACCAGGCGGATCAGAGTCACACTTTGCATTTTATGGGTATCTGAGCTATTTGGCCCTTTTTTATAACCTAGTAGTCGACATTCTGCAAACGTCCGATGGAAGTCCAGTGAAAGAAACTGAAATATTCGTCTGAGAAAATCTCTACGTACCCCGGTTTTCGAGGCCAATATCGCCAGACCACCTGTTGCTGCAAATAATTCCATGTCGACCCGTTTCGGCTTTTTCATCTTCAAAAGCCCCGAACAAACTATTTTGGTCATGAGAATCCGCGTTAAACGATGTGGAATACATTGCAACAGTACATAATATCCCAACAAGTGGAGTATTTAGAGCTGGCACGACGTACCCAGGAAGAGAGATGGACCGTTGCCAAGTTTTGGGAGTTTTTTGTTTCAATTCATCATCGATGTGCAATTTCCCATCGAGGCCAGTATTCAATCTTACATTGAGAGAATTCATTCAAGTCGTCAAATGGAACACATTGGCAGTTGGCTACGTAACCGACAAAGTACCTCCTGATGAACACTATGATTGCGGGGCGTCTTGAGCCCTACTTTTTGAATTCAGGGCTCATTGAAACCAAAATCTGGAACCCGGGGCGGGTGGAGATCAAAATCTGCCACACGAGGAGGGTGACAGTTTGTTAGGAAGCTTCCTAACCTCACTGTTGCGGACGTGGCGACACTATCCAATCGGCAGGTGCACTAGTAAGCAAGAAAATGCAAGAAAAGGCAAGGATCAGGCTAGGAAGACGCACCAAGTCTCATAAGCTTCAATAGCTTAGCAATGCAGAGAGAAACCACAACTAACAAGTACGATGCATAAATAGCTGCCACAGCGCACAGCGGGTGACGCACGCGATAGTGTTAATTTGTCCTAAAACCACTCCACAACCACTGTTTTGTCCGTAACCCTGAGCACGCATATCCAAACACAACACCGTCTGAACCTAGAGATGAAGAATCTCATCCACTGAAATCCAGTGTAATATACACCCTCAACCTGCGAGAATCCCTTGGCTGTCAAGCGAGCCTTCTAGCGATCCAGTGTGCCATCATGCTTCACCTTCCCGTGAAAGACCCACTTGGCATGTACAACCTTCCGCCCAGGCGGGGGTCAAAAAGCTCGCAGACCCGTGCTCACGGATGCCTCTCAGCTCATCCTCACAAGCAGCACGCCACAAGTCTGCATCCTGATGTGAGAGTTCTTCCTTCAACATGTCTGGGCTCGAAGTCATTGAGGGAGTGCTCCAGGTGGCTAAGGCATATGCCTCCGGACTCGGTCTGACCATGAAAAGGTCGGATGCGGCATCGCAAGCGACCGAGAACTCTCAAGAGACCAACTTGTGGACGATAGGACATGCCAGATGCATCTATGTGTAGTCTCCCTGGAAACTCAAGCCAAGGGCCTTCGTGCCAAGCTTGCCACTCTGAACAGGTTGAGTCGGGCGTCTAGGCCCTGAGTCAGCAGTCCGCTTAAATGGAAATGCTAGGCAGCAGGTTGGGGCAGCTGCGTTGTTGATGTAGCGTGCGGGCTTCCATGCTCGTTGCTTAAGTCTGCTGCCCCCTCAGTTTGCTGCTCTAGAGCCTAAGTCTGGAAGCTCTGGGTTTGTTACTCAGAAACGCACGCGCCAGTGTTAGCGCCAGAAAGCAGCTGAAAACTGAAAGTGACTGGTTAGGAATGAAGAATGAGCAACAATGGGAGACCCCTCCAAGTTCTAGCTCCCCCCCACTAGTGTACAACTTGTTACTCAGCTAACCAGCCAATCAGAAAATAGTCCAAGACCCATTTTCAGGCAGGAAGGGTTTTCTCGGTGAGCCCTGCCAAACGCCCGACAACCCAAAACCCTGGAGTCGTCCGTTTTGCCTGAAGACTAGACCATACCATAACACCGACGCTACAAACGTAGTCGTGCGGTCATAATCAGCTAGAAAAATAGTACCAACGAGTTATGGTCACCTGAACCCAGGTAGTGCCTACGATTGTCCATGACGCCAAACAGTGTCACGCAGCAAGCGACATGGACCCTAGGCAGAGTATGACGCTGTAGACGTAATGGCACAGTCAGAAACATCGCTGGGTGCATGTAGACAGCATCTGTGGTGGTAGTGACCGCCGGTGGCCCGAGCGCCGAGGAGGCCTGCCGATGGAGCTGAGCACATCGCCGGAGGGATGAGGCTCTAGCGAACTGCGAGTAGGCCTCAGCGTGCGTCGGCTCCACCGGACGACACTCCTGCAACGTCAAGTCTCGCCGTCAATCATCTGCACGCCAGTGTACACAAGCCGGGAGGACACAATAGAGCACAATGAGAGATGCGCAAAAACCAACACTCTCCCATGACGCACAGGTGTAGTGCACATGGACGGGCAGAGACACAGTCAACAACCAGACTCCCCCAGGGCACGCAAAGACGCAGGCAAGGACAAAGAGAGCCACTCACAGACGCACGCCAACCAAACTCACAGCCTTCTTGAACGAGTCGCGCTTCAGTGCCTTGGTCAAGAAGCCAGGTAGCTGTCGTGCTGTCTCAACTCACACAATGTTGACGCTGCCGTCATGCAACAATGAACACACATAGTGATACTCAACGTTGATGTAGTTTGTGCGTGTGTGATGCACGGCGTCATTGTCGACGATGGCCATGGCACTCTTATTGTCACAATGCAATGTGCTGGATGTGATGGATTGACGCAACTCGAACAACTGACGATGCAATCATACACTCTCACACGCGCCTGAGCCAAGGGCCTTGTACTCAGCTTGAGCAGTGATGCGTGCAATGCACCCATGCTTGCCACTGCGCTAGGACAGAGCCGTGCCGCCAACCAGAAAAATCCAGCCATTGCGACTCTTACCGTCTGGACAGCCAGCCCACTCACTGTCGGTGTAGCCCACTGGGACGACAGACGGCTGGCGGCGAAACATGAGACCTCGCCAAGGAGTCGAGACGACGTAGCGCAATACTTGGATCGCGAACTCAAAATGGAGGTAATGCGGCTCCTGAGAAAACTGAGCCAGGAGGTTGACGGCGAACGCGATGTCTCGACGCGTCGTCGTCGCCAGGAACATCACTGACCCGCTGACTCGCAGATACGTGGTCACGTCAACTGACTCCCCCACAACGGCTGGTTCAGGACTCTTCACCTTCACTTGGCCATCAGGGGACATGGATGAAGATGCACTGGGCATGAGGGGTAGGTCCTCGGCAAAGCGAGTGGACAGGGTCTGCACATAGGCAGCCTGGTGGACGTGCAGAATGCCATGGGAGCGATCATGCTCGAGCTCCATGCCGAGGAAGACTCGGGCAGACCTGAGATCCTTCATCTGGTAGGCGGTGTGCAGCATGTCCTTGACATGCTAGATGGCATCCATGTCAGGCAACGCAATGAGGAAATCGTCGATGTATACCAGGACAGCAGTGAGGGTCTGGCCTCGCGGGCTGACGAATAGTGCGGGGTCAGTGGTTCTACGCTAAAGGCTGCTGCGAAGGAGCGTGCTGCTGATGTCCTGGTTCCAGAACTGAGGCGACTGTTTTATGCCGTAGAGGGCCTTCCGCAGCTGCTAGACTCTCCCAGTGCCGTCATCGAAGCCTGGAGGCTGCAACATGTAGAGCTCCTCACCCTCCAGTGAATCATGGAGGAAGGCGTTGCTCACGTCCATCTGATGCAGCTCCCACCCATGCTGGGCTGCCAGGCTGAAGAGCGCCCGCCTCGTGGAGAACCGGCTAACTGGGGCAAAGATCTGGTCGTAATCGATCCCAGGGACCTGAGCAAACCCCTTGGCTGTGAGGCGGGCCTTGTACTTGTCCAAGGAACCGTCGGGCTTCCATTTTCGCCGAAAGACCCACTTGGCACCGATGACCTTCCGACCTGGAGGTAGGTCGACGAGGTCATACACGTGGTGCTGCCGGATTGCAACGAGCTCGTCTGCGTAGGCAACATCCCAGTGTGCGGTCTCAGGAGAGGCTTGAGCCTCGCGCAGGGTGGCTGGATCCTCCGGACGCACAATGGAGCGGACTGAAAGAGCGTGTGCACCTTGAGCCCCAGGTGGGACGAATGCGAGTGTAGCCATGACAGCACGCCGATGCTTGTGATGAAGCATGACGTAGCCCAGTATAGAGCCAGGATGAAGGTCTGTAATGATAGCCGAAGTGGTCAGGGCGAGGGCCTTAGTGCCAGGGTTCCCACTCACGTCCGTAGGAGTGGAAGAGACACGTGGAGCGACAGGGGGCCGAGACGCCACTCGGCGAGGTGTTGCGGTCTGCGCGCTCACTGATGGTCTGGGTCGGAGGCTGCCGCCTAGGCCACGCGTGTAGCGTGGCAGGACAAGAGATGGAACCGAGTCTGATGGGCCGACGGAGGCGGACGAGGTTGCTGGCCCGAAGGGATAAGCAGACACGACTGGGGCTGCTCGCCTGGAGGGGCCAGCGGATGCGACTGGGGCCACCGGCCCGGCGGGGCCGGCAGGCGCGACTGGGGTGGCTTGCCCGGAGGGACCAGTGGACACGACTGGGGCGGCTGGCCCGGAGGAACCAGTGGACGCGACTGGGGCGGCTAGCCTAGAGGGACTAGTGGACGTGACTGGGGCTGATGGCTCAGAGGGGCGAGCGGGCAAGACAAGGGTTGCTTGCTCGGAGGGGCCAGTAGGCACAACTGGGGCTGCTGGCTTGAAGGGACGAAGTGATGTGCCTCCCAGAAGCGGCAAGACAGAGGACGGACTCCCCACTCTCCCACCCAATGGGAGGGACACCGACGAGCTTAAGCGAACGAGATCGCACGGAAACAGCTCCTCAAAGAAGAGGGCATTGCGGGACTCGACGATGCACTATTGGGAGGGATCGCAGAAGCGCCAAGCCTTGGACTGATGAGAGACACCAAGGAAGGTGTAAGGACGCCCGCGGGGGGCGAGGTTACCGCCCTGTTGCGGGGCAGGCAGTCAACCGATTGCCACGGAGCCCCAAACGCGAGCAGGGTGGAGGTTGGCTTGTTGACCGCACCAGTGCTGGTACAACATCGACTTGCGGGGAAGGGGTATGTGGGGAATTCGGTTCTAGACCCACGTCATGTAGGCCATGGCTTCAAAATAGAAGCCATCGAAGAGGCCAGATTCAATCCACATGGTGCGGACGGCATCAGCCATGGTACGGTTCCACCGCTCGGAGACGCCATTTTGGGTGGGCCTGTAAGGCGCGGACATCTCGTGGTGGATACCGCGGGAGGCGAGGAAAGTCGTGGTCTTGCCCATGTACTCACCACTGTAATCGAAGCGAAAGCGGCGAAAATATCGACCACACTTGCGCTCCGCAAGGACAATCCAATCCTAAATGGCACGAGTGACACCGCTCTTCTGACAAAGGCAGAAGACCCAACGGTAGCGAAAGTAGTCGTCCATGAGGGTGAGGACATATCGGTCATGCTCTCCGACAGACTCGGTAGGGAGAGGACCCATGACATCATAATGGACCACGTCTAGAGGGGCGGATGCACGGGAGGAGGACAGAGGGTATGTGGACTGATGCATCTTGCCCTGAGCGCAATCAACGCACTCTGTGGAGCACGGAAGAGGGAAGGTCTCCGGGTCAAGGCCCTTGGCCGGCTTGGTGCGGAGCTTGCTGTCTACGGCAGCAGAGTGGACATGGCAAAGGTGGCGGTGCAGGAGTCGGGTGTGCTATGACGAGAGCGTGCTAGTGATGAACACATGGCCCGTGGGAGCCAACGAGGAGGGGATGGAAGGAGAGGAGGACAGACGAGAGACGTGCCACAGGTTGCCAGGGGCGGTGGCATGCAAAATGACAAAACCAGATGGACACAATGAAACAGTGCCAACACCATGCGAGTGCACAACTTCCATGCTCATGCGGTCAAGGGAAGTAACGGACAGAAGGCTAAGCTCAAGACCTGGGACGAAAAGGACATCGGTTAAGAAGATATCACCGGCAGGACCATGGAAACAAACGACACTGACATCGCGGACAGGTAACACCTGTCTGGAGCCCTTCTAGACCCCGGAGACATCGCCAACAGGACCAAACATACTAAAGGCCTCGCAAGAGGCCGTCATGTGATGTGTGGCTCCGGAGTCGATGATCCAGATCTCGGCAGTGTCCTGGACTGGTGTCGCCAGATCACTGACAGTCACATGGCAGCAAGCGAGAGATGCGGACGCGGTGGACGGGGGTGCAAGCCGAGACTGCCAATCATCAAGCCATGCGACGTCATCACAAAAGGGGACAGAGGAGATCACAGGGGACAACGAGACAGACGAGGAAGTGGGACACGACCGCAGCTCAAACTCCGTCATGCAAGGTAATGGGGACGAGCAGGAGGTGACGCAACTCGCACTTCCCTTGGGGAGAGGATGAGACAGGCCAAGCTGAAGCGCGATGAACTGCTCCAGCTGACGCTCGCGCGTGGACGGCCCGAGCGTGGAGATGAAATGCGGAGTAATGGCGCTGGAGCCCGGACAGAAGGAGGACTTCCCCAGTGAAGGGAACGGAGGCGCCGATGGCTGCAGATGATGTTACTGAGGAGCTGGCGTCTTGGGGATCGGTGTCGCGGACGGAGGAGTGGAGCTGCTGGACGGGATCAAGGCGACAGGGGTGGTGACAGCTATGGTGGCAGAGGCGAGCGTTGCTCTCGCTGGCAACACATGGTGGCGATGACGCGCGCCTCGTCTGTCAGTAGCGGGCACGTGTACCACCCGTGCCCTGGCTGGCCGTAGTTGTGGCAGACCGCGGCACTACTGGACCTAGTCGACTGCTTTTGCTGCTGCTGCTGCTGACCCTTGCCCTTCTTGCTCCGACGCTTCTTCATCCCCTACGACGAGGAGGTGGTGGAGGAAGAAGCGACTACGGGGGACGCGACTGCCACAAAAGCAATGGTAGGGGAGACGAGGGCCTCTGAACGCTGGAGACGGGACTCCAGGTGAGCTTCCTCAATCCGGAGGAAGAGCTCGTATGCCCAGGGCATGAGGGTGCCCTGGGTCGCCATGGTGGAGAGGAAGTCTTGGGAGTAGTGGATGAAGATGTCCGCGTACACGCTGGTGGCACCACGCTTGATGGTGAGGAGTGCGGCCAGAGGGAGTGGAGCGGAGGTGCCTAGGCGGCGGAGGATGTCCTCAGCTTGCTGCTAGTAAGCAGTGACTGTCTCGGTCTTTCCCATGTGCAGGGAGTTGAACTCCCTTAGCAGACGGCTGGTCTCAATGTCGCAGGACAAGCGGTGGGGACGAATGAGGACGTGCCACACGGCTGCTGGGTCTGGGGTGTCGCCAGTGGTAAAGTCGCCGACAAAGGGCTCTAGGGCCAGGCGGGAAGCCGGAGGAGCGACGGGGACGAGGGCGCGTACTGCGCGACCGGCGTCATATACCCTACTGCTTTATGATTTCGACTTTCAAAATAATTTTTGGGTTGTAGTCATAATTCGACACCAGGATGGATTAATTTCTTGTAGTTTAATTGGGCGAAATATGTCCATCCTGTTGTCTAAATTTTGTTCCCTCCCCTCTCAAACAGGTCGTTTTCACCCTTCTCACCGCACCATTTTCGGTGTCGGCTGGGCGCCGACCCCGAAAATCGTGCGATCGTGTGACCATTGGAGATCACGCGACCGCACTCCAATTTTTGCTCTCGCTGTGGGGGTCGAACAGCAATAGATGAATTAATTAACCGTATTCGTTGGTGGGAAATATTCTTCCTGTAGCCAAATAAATGAATTCGTCGTCCCGAGATAAATATTTAATATCGAAATTAAAAAGCAGTAGGGTAGCTGGTCAGCCTGGGTGGAGTCGTACGGGAGGGTGTACTATGCCCACAGACCCTCACTTTGCGCCCAGATGCGGAAGCTGAGCAACCAGCTTCAGAACTGCTCACCGGCCTGAAGCGACGGGGACGGTGTCTCAAAGTCCTTTTGCCTGCGGCCGGTGCCCAGAGTGGGGCCAAGGACGGCGGTCACTGTCTGCCGCTGTCGCTAAGTCTACTGTTGCGCCAGGTAATGCGTGGTAGCGGACACAACGGTGGTGGTGTGCCCAGGAGGAATGAACGACGGAGGGGCACTGGTGGTAGTCTGTGAGGCCAGTGGCTGCAATGCCACGAGCTGCTACGTCAGGGCGGCAAGCTCTTGCTGAATGGCTGTCAAGGGGTCAGAGGTACCGGCAACGACACCTATGGGCTGCTGCTGCTTTTGTTGTTGCTGCTGATACTACTGCTGCTGCTATTACTGCTGCTACTACTGCTTCTACTCCTGCTGCTTCTGCTACTACTGCTGCTGCAGCTGCGGTAAGAAAGGGGGGCTGGGAGTCCCCCCAACAGAGGAGGAACCCTCCCCACTGGGGCTGTTAGCCATGGTTTGGTGCCCCTTGTGTTTTTTTTCTCTGTGCTGTTGATGTCAGTAGTGACGTCAGCTTAGGACGGCAGACGTCAGCAGTTGCCGTCGCGTTATCTACAGGGCTACTACTGTAGATGTCTCTCCCCCTTTTCTTCTTCCTTCCCCCCTTTTTTGTTGGTGATGTCAGCAGTGACGTCAGCAGTGACGTCAGCACAAGGATGATAATGTAAGCAGCGACGGTTATTGGGGCCACTGCTACAGCAGCAGCAGCTGCTGCTGCTACTACAGTTGCTGGTGCTGCTACTTCTGCTGCTGCTGCTACTGCTGCTGTTGTTGATGCAACTGCTGTTGCTGCTGCTACTGTTGAGGCTGCTATTGTAGCAGCAACTACTGCTGTTGCTGCTGCTGTGTGCTGCTACGGTTGCTATGGCTACTACAGCAGCTATGGCAGCTGCTGCAGGCACGGCAGAGGCGTTGGTGGGGTGAGGGATTTTTTTTCTGTCTTTGTTTTTTTCCTTTCGTCTGTCACAACGGGGTTTGCTGCACGCTGTGGGCAGCGGGTTGCGGGCAGCGAGCTCATTGCTCGCTCTGAGCAGTCCGTTGCTCGCTGCGAGCAGCCTATCACCCACGGCGAGCTGCGAGCTGCAAGAAGTAGCAGCCGCTGTTGGCTACTGCCGGCGGCTGCTTGTTGCTGTTGCGGCTGTTGCATCCTACTGCTACTAATGCTCGCTACTGTAGCTACTGCTCGCTCCCACTGCCGCTCGCTATTGCTGCTACTGCTTGCTGCCGCTGCTACTGCTACTACGGGCTGCTGTTGCTGGCCGCCGCTGCTGCTTGTTGCTACGGGCTGTTCCTGCTATGGACTACTGCGAGCTGCTGCTTCTATCGGCTGCTGCTATTACACGCAGCTGCTCCTGGTTGCTGTTGCCACTACTCGCTACTGTTGCCTGCCGCTGCTGCTGCTACAGCCTGCTGCTGCTCCTTGCTGGTGCCAGTCACTGCACCTGGGTGACGTTGCCGCGTGCGTTGTCACCCACAGGTATCGGACTCGGCCTGCCGCTCACCTCCTTGTGTCACGCGTGGGGGTCAGTGCTGCCAAGATAAACATTTGGCAGCATTTCCCCTGGCCCAGTGGCCGTGGGGAAAAATCTGACGCCGCCACCAGGCGGGTCAACGCTGCCGGAAAAAATCTGGCAGCATTTCCCCTGCACTGGCGTGTATGGGGGTCCGCAGGTGTTGTCTAGCACCTGTATGCCAGTCTTTGGCTGCTGCTGCTACGCTCTGGCTCTGATACAAAAATGGAAATAATAGGCAGCAGGTTGGGGCAGCAACATTGTTGATGAAGCGTGCGGGCTTCCACGCTCGTTGCTTAAGTCTGCTGCCCCCTCAGTCTGCTGCTCTAGAGTCTAAGTCTGGAAGCTTTGGGTTTGTTACTTAGAAACGCACGCGCCAATGTTAGCGCCAGAAAACAACTAAAAACTGAAAGTGACTGATTAGGATTGAAGAATGAGCAACAATGGGAGACCCCTCCAAGTTCTAGCTCCCCCCCACTAGTGTACAACTTGTTACTCAGCTAACCAGCCAATCAGAAGATAGTCCTAGACCTATTTTCTGACAGGCAGGGTTTTCTTGGTGAGCCCTGCCAGACGCCCGACAGCCCAAAACCTGGGCGTCGTCCATTTTGCCTGAAAACTGGACTATACCATAATACCAACGCTGCGAACGCAGTCGTGCGGTCAGAATCAGCCAGAAAAATAACAGCAAAGAGTTATGGCTGCCCGAGCCCAAGCAGTGCCTACGACGGTCCATGATGCCAAACAGTGTCATGCAGCAAGCGACATGGATCCTAGGCAGAGCATGACGCTACAGACACAATGGCACAGTCAGAAACAACGCTAGGTGCATGTAGACAACATCTACGGTGGCAGTGACCGCCGACGGCCCAATCGCAGAGGACGCCTGTCGATGGAGCTGAGCACATCGCCGGAGGCACGAAGCTCTAGCGAACTCGGAGAAAGCCTGAGCGTGTGTTGGCTCCACCGGACGATACTCCAGCAACGTCAAGTCTCGCCGTCAGTCATCTGCACGCCGATGTACACAAGCCGGGAGGACACAACAGAGCACAATGAGAGATGCGCAAAAACCAACACGCTTAGCCTTAGAGGCCAATGGTCAGAGATGACCACCGGGCTCGCAAGAGTAGCCCGATACAGAGGTGCTCACCTCAGGCTGCGGATAAGGCTACTGGGCCATAGCCACAGGTGAAATAGGTGCATGCACTGGTGTGGGTGTGACAGAGGGGACTGTCGCTGTCACGGGATGAGGTGTGCCAGAGGAGACCAAAATTGGCACGGAGTCAGGTGAGCCATGGGGGTCTGGCACCGGTACAGGTTCAGATGTGTCAGAGGGGACCGACACTGGCATGGGATCAGGTGTACCAGAGGGGTCTGATACCGGCACAAGATCAAGTGGGCCAGAGGGGACTGATGAGGCTACTGGACCCACAACCACGATGGCCAGATCGTCAACAGCCGGAGACAGGACCGCAGGTGAGGAGGCCCGGACGGATTCATCCATAGAACTAGACTCCCCCATCCGTCGGGAGGTCATACACGAAGGGACGTGGTCGTCGGCCAGCGACAGAATACTGGATAGGTGAGAACCTCGAAGAAGAGGGCATCTCAAGACTGGACAATGCGATGGCGAGCAGGGTCCCAAAAGCGTCAGGCCTTTGACCACAGTGAGAGGCCGAGAAAGGTACACATGTGTCCGTGAGGTGAGACCTTGGACCCGTGTAGGTCCTCAATGTACCAGACATAGGCCAGGGACCCCCAAACGCGGGCGAGACAAAGGTCAACACGATGGCCGAACCACAACTCGTACGATGTGACATGGCCTGGAAGTGGACCATGCGGCAAGCGGTTCCAGACCCACGTCATGTAGGAGAATCCCTTAAAGGCAAAGGACTTTGGAAGACCGCACTCAGACCGCATAGTGTGAACCGCATTGTCCATGGTGTGGTTACAATGCTTAGATACACGTTCTACTGTGGTATAGAAGGGGCAAAAAGATAATGAAAGGTACCGTGCTCAGCAAAGTAGGCATCCATCTCGCCTAAGAACGCACCACCACGATCCGAGTAGAATGTGTGCAGGGTGTGGCGAGACTGACGCTCAGCCATCACAAGCCACAGGCGGACCGCCAACGCGGGATCGCTCTTGTGGCAGAGGCTATAGACCCACTACATCCGGGTGAAGTCATCGGTCAGGGTGAGAACGTATCGACCCCGATCAGAGAGGGACTCTACTGGGAGAGGACCGAGAAGGTCCGAGTGGACCAACTATAGTGGACGCAGTGCCCAGGAGGATGAGTCAGGATAAGAGCAATGATGCATCTTACCATGGGCGCAAAAATGACAATCGTTCTTGGGCGGCTTCTCAAAGGAAGCCGCATCAAGACTGAGTACCCTAGTGATCAATAAATTCGACGACTGACCTGTTCCACAATTAATTCAACGAAAATGTTTCCCTTTTGAATTATTTAAGGTGTATGCTTAAACTCGTCGAAAATGGGGGGTAGTTCGTTGAATTCGACGACTAGGGCATATTAGTTTTTTTCTTTCAACGAAAGCCGAGAAGTCTCCAAACATTCGAACGTCTGGATGGAGCTGTCGATGTTTGTTTGTTCCCAACTAGTTGGTTCTGCATGACAGGTCACGTGGCTAGTGACGCGACTGGTCAATTCGGTGTGACTTGTCACACGAAAGTGACCAACGGCTGGCCAGTTATGACCGCATTTTAAGGGCATGCACATGAAAGATGCCCTGCACTAGGTTTGAACATGGTCTCAAGTTAAATTTCTCAAACTGACAAAAGCATGCAAAGACATGCATAGTCCACGAACCACAATGCAAAACCAGCAAAACGTAGGGGTAGATCGTTAATTTCGTCGAATCCATCTTTTAATTATTTAGGTGGTGCTTTAAAATTCGATGAAAGTCCAATTTTGATGAATTTCAACTACTACCAAGACCATTAATGTCGAATTTAACGATCAGTAGGGTACTGGTTGAGGTTGAATGAGCTTGGACACAGTGTCCAAGCTCACATGGTAGAGGCAACAATGTAACAAGCGCTGGTGCTCAGGGGAGAGAACACCAGTGACAAACACACATGCAGAAGACAGAGGAGGAGGAGGAAAAAAAGGAATGCAATGAGACACATGATACAAGTCATCAACAATAGAGGCACGAAGCACGATGGCACGTGTGTCAAGAGCACTCACGGTGGCAGAGTCAGCAGAGTGCTCAATGGTGATACCCATCCTGGTGCATGCACGGACAGAGGGCAGGCTGAGCTCAAGAGAGGGGGAAAAGAGCACATCATAAATGTACAAGGGGCCAGACGGACCATCAAACCACACAATCCCAACTCCCTACACAGGCAACGACTGACCAGACCCTGTACGAACGGATCTAATGGACGCAACGGGATTGAGCACAACGAAGTCACTGCGACGATAGGTCATGTGATGGGTGGCACCAGAGTCAATGATCCACGTGCCAATCGGCTCACGACCATTCGTCGACATTGTGCAACATGCCACAAAACACTCTGCCTCTGCTGGACGCGTAGTTCATCGTAGGACAATGACAAACATCACTGAGCTATGACTCGTCAAGCCAGTCGGTACTATCAGGGCCATCCTCATCGCAAGCTGACTAAGCCCTACCACAACTATCATGACGGACAACAGACGTAGAAAGATAAGCTGTCTTAAGACCACTCGGCTGTGACAACACACTCGCACGTCCTTGAGTACAAAGTGCAAGCAGCTGACGGAGCTCTGTAATCGTGTGATCCCGAGGGTCCATATCAGTGCTGTTGCCTGATGAAAGAGGTGCGCCAGTTGAATAAGTGGTCGCGACGCGTCTTGGTCGTGTGTCACTCGAGGAAATCTGCTGTATATGTGCAGCCTGAAGGCCGTACATGATTAGAGTCTAGTCGAGGGACTGCTCGCACTCCGTGTAGCGGTGAGCGCCTCCACAGTTGTAGTAGTGGACAGAACGTCCACTGCCACTACTCGTCGGCTTCTGTTGCTTTTGCTATTGTTATTCACGTGTTTCTTCTTCCCCTTCTTCTCATGTGTGGCCATTGTAATGTCCTGAGTGTAACCAATCAGTATAGAGGACGACGAGGAGGAAGTGGTGGAGGTGGGACTGGTGAGCTGGGACAGAGGCGTAGGAGGAGTCGTAGTCATAACTACAACTAGTGGACTCTACTGATGGGTGATGGCCGCCTCATGAGTCAATGTGGCCTGGAGGAAGTAGCAATGGGCCCAAGGAAGCAGCTGTAGTGACTCTGACAGCTCACACAGAGCCATACGGTCCAAGCCCGTACAAAACTTCGCGTGGTTTATGCGTGCCCCCATCATGATGGTGTCAAGTACCCACAACTACGTCCCGCCACCGGTCCCAAGGTGTGTGTAAAGGCGCATCACGCGCCTCTAGTAGTCAGCTGCAAGCTCCGTGGGACCCTGACGGAGGGAGTGAAACTCACGTAGTCGGGCTGCCCTCGTGCCATGGGTCTCTGCAACGAGCAGTTTCAGGGCTAGCTCCCTGTCATGGTGTGGATCTGCTCCAGTCCCGGTCTCACCTAGGAAGGGTCAGAAATTGACATGGCGTAAAGGAGACCGTGCATCACTCTCTGTGTTGTCTGGACCTGGTGAGCGTCGCGGGTGTGGTATTGGCTGTGGTAGTAAGGCTAGACAACCTCAGAATCGGCCCACACCTGAAATAAGGCCTCCTAGTAATCGAAGCCCTTGTCGCTGTCGTAACAGGGTGGAGGTGTCTCAAAGTCCTTCAGTTGCTGCTCCATGGGGAGGGTGACCTCAGGCTCGGGAGATGGTGGATAGGGTATAGGGAGTCCACCAGTGAGAGAGACGCCACCAAAAGTAAATGATGCTGAATGACGTGCCTGATCCTAACGGCGAGAAGGTCATGGAGTGAGGGATTGCGATCCCAGACGTAGCTCATGCATGCACTTCTTAAGCACACGAATATTGTACTCGCGTGTGTCATCCTCTATCTCCTCCTCATCTTAGGTGTCAACATGTGATGAGGGGTGCTGAGGCCGTGGTGTTGTGTAGGGTATAGACTGCTGAACGGATGGTGCAGCTCCACAAGATCCTCCTGGTGGCTGCTGTGAGGCCCCAGAACGACCCCGTAGTAACTTCGCAATCTCCTGCAACGTATTGGACTACCGCTGTTACTGTCGACGCATCTCGTCATGTGATCGACGTAGCCCGTCGATCGCAAGTGACTATCACGTACTGGTGGCATTGTGGTGCTTAGTATGGGTTCAAACGCCAAAACGCTCTGAATAGGAAACCAACAATGTTTCTTTAGGATTTGAAATGGATTGATATTTTGACCTAAAAATTCTAACATCATCACAACTGATGATGACGTCAATGTTTTTACGCTAGCAAAAAAATTGCTCGCGTTTTTTCACCATCGGTTTTTTTTTTAAATCACGCAGACTCCGCGTGACTGGTAGGGGTGACTGCGTCACCCCCTTCCCACTGCTGCATAAGGACTGCATAGTCTTGCAGAGCCCTGCACAGCCCTGCGTAGCTTTTGTGTAGTGCTGTGCAACTTCTACGCAGCTGCGCAATAGTGCTCTACAGTAGTGTTGCATAGCAACTCTACTTGTTGCTGCTATTGTGGCCATCGCCACTACTGTTGTGATGCTGCTGCTGCTTGTGGGTGCTGATGCCGCAGCTACTACAAGCTTGTGATGCCGTTGCACGTTGCCAGTGCTCACAGCCGCTGCCACGAGCTACTACGAGCTGATTCTCCCTTTTTTTTGTACAGATGGGCAGCCAGACACGACTGCTGCTGCCACCTGGTGTTGCCGTTGCTGCTCGGCGTGGCTGTTGGAGCTTGTAACTGCTGCAGCTCACCTGGTGAGGTGGTGGGGATTGTGTGGTGGTGTCGCTATTGTAAACGGCTGCAACGGGTCCTAGGGGACAGGGGATGGGGTGTGAAAAGTACACGTGGGGAGTGTAAGTGAAGGTGTATGGCTGTGTGTGTGAGTCATGTAGAGAAGATTTTAAGTTGTACCTATTGGTTTGAATGATGTGTTTGAGGTTGGTTGGTGTTGTCTTGACGGCGCAAGGGGAGAGGAGAGGGGTTGGGGGTGGGAAGTGTACGTGGGGAGTATACGTGGAAGTGTGCAAAAAATGGTTTGATGTGGGCTAAGGTGTACACTAGTTGTTAAATTCAGAGTTGGAAAATTTTGGATTATAAATTCTAGAGGAAAACTATGGACATGGTACAACTTGATGACTCATGCAATTATACAATTTCAAGGGAACACACTGGTGTTCATGAACTTCTTTTCTAATGAACTATTGTTTTATGTAATATAAGAAGTACGTGTGATGGAGGGGGACATTTAGGATGAAAGTGTATGTGTGGATTGCAAAAGGAGGCGTAGGAATGGATGGGTATGATGAAAGTACAAACATCACCAGTGTACGTTGTTGTGTACAAGGTGAGAGGCAGATAGGAGTGGAGGGGATTTCAGGTAAAATGCATGCTGGGAGTGCATACGGAGGTGCAATAAATACTGAATTTAGTGTTGGTGAAGCTTTGAACCAGTGTACAACTGGTAAAATGTGAAAGACCCTTTCTGATCACTCAATTCCAATGTATTCACAAAGATAACCCAGAAAAATTCCTAAGAATACAATACAAAACATGGGTGAGACAAATTCTTGTTATAATTAGTGTATTCTGAAATGTTTCAGGAGGAAGTTTGCTACATGGAACATTTCACACAACAAGAAAGGCCAATAAGTATGCCAGAACATAGTACTTGTAGTCCTGTAATTTCTCTTACCACGTATATCTGTACTCTAGGTCAGTTTGAGGCAATAGAGATAACAGCTCGACTTCCCAAACCTTTCCAGGTGTATTCCTTGACTGTCACCTGCGCGACAGTCAAAACATCTATTTGCCGCTATAGTGATGGTCAAGACATCAGTCCTTTAGTCGAGTGGCAGGCCGGCTGCCAGGTGGCGGTTTGCCTAGTGCATGTAGTAGAACGATGGACGTTTGAAGCAAGATCTAACCCCCACCCCTCCCCACCATCCAATTTTTTTGGATGTTCTGAAGTCTCTTTCAAAATCTAAAAAAACCAGTTCCCTACTGCCTTTTGATTTCGATATTAAATATTTATTTGGGGACGCCGATTTCTTTTTTTTGGCTACGAACTACATATTCCCGTCCGGAAAACACATACGATACATTAATCATTCAGGCTTCGCTCGACCTCGGCCAGTCGAGCAAAATCCAAAATGCGATCGCGTGGCTTACAACAATCATGTGATCACTCGATTTCCGGTGTCAGATGAGCACCGAAACCGGAAATCGAGTGCTCAAAAGGTGAAAACGACCGCCTCATGCCATAAAAAATGAAATATAGACAACACCCTACACTAATTTTGCCTAAATAGAAGACAATGTATTATGTGATAGAAGGCGGCGAATTAAAACTACATCCCATAAATTATTTTGAAGGTCTAAATCATAAAGCAGTAGGGTATCACACTAGCCGGGTTTGAGGCCTCATAGCTAGCCGATGCCAGTTATCGACGAGCCCTTGGAGGTGGATATATTCCACCGTACCACTTTTTCAGTTGTTGGTCACCGAGTATCATGTCATGACTGGGACAAAGCCGATCCGATGAATAACGTCTGTTCAAAAGATACAATCAAATTACTCACTGTGTTGCAGTGCATGAAAACATTATGCGCCCATCGTAATGCATCGACGTCTCGCATCTAATCCCGTACTAATGTACATCTTTGTAACTCCCACGCAGTATTTGACATGCACTAACGCGTGCACTCACCGCATGCATTCTCACCTGGACGGAGAGGGGTCCAAAACCTTGAAAAGGACCCCCTCCCCCTCTCTCCGCCACCAGAAACATGTATAGCATGTGTGCACGTGGAAGTGCACACAATATGTACATGTTGCGTGGATTCGTTTGTGCACAAGTACAAATAGGAGACTTTGTGAATTTGCGGGAAATCTAACTATGCAAAGTTGAGCCGGATATGCTGCAAGCCGCCGTGCACCTTCGCATGCACTCCCCATATACACTTCATGAAATCCAGGATCGGGGTGGGCCAGGGAGGAGGAGGAAGGGAAAACAGGTTTGCAATCGGACGAATGTACTGGTCCGGCCAACGACTATGACGTAGTACATTTATAGATCTATCTACTTCCGAAGGATTGAATTTGGAGCCCACTCTGTAGAAATAGAGCCTGAAAAAGGTCGTATGAGCATTTTGACCGATTTCACTTTTCTATAGACTGTATCGTTATCTAAGATAATTTTGAACTACCCTTCACCACTCACTACAATTATAACTTACTACAATTCTGCCACTAAAGATCCACCTTATAAGCATTTTACACTGAGGAATTTAGCAAAACCGTTCATAGAATCTCTCATAAACGAACAACTCCTTTTCCCTATTTAAAACAAAGGGAACATCCTGGAAATGATGTTTCTGGTGAACTTCATTCTCAAGATGTGTGCACGCAAACGTTGAAGAAAGTTTCATTTGAAAGAATATTACCACTTTCCATTTTTTTGTACTACATGTAAGGAATTTTCTTGGTACCTTGTCATGTATGGTGAAATTTGGTGTACATCATTTGAGGAGTAAATGAATTTGGGAGAAATGGTCCTAAATGTTGTGAATTGGAATAGAGTACATTACGAAGACTTTGGCGTAGTGAATGGAAACCATTCCTCGTGTTTCCTTTTGAAAATGTGGACATTCCGCTTACCTTGTCCCTTGTATTCATTATAATAGATCTAGATGATGGTTTTGCTCATGCTTTTAATGCAATGTGCCAATGTTTCAGGGTAGTTGCACTCTGCCAAAATCTTCTTGGCAGAGCCGCCTCGCTGGCACAATGCCAATCCACAACAAGCAATACGCTATGTTTCAAGCAAAACTGCAACATAAGTGTGTCGTACTACCCTTCACGTAGCCAAAAAGCAGCTATCGTGTGAGCAAGGTGATTAGGACACATTTGCAGACCAAATTTTAGACTTAGTCCTAAACTACGTACAGTCCACACCACGCTCTATCCCCACTACATCCATCGCTGCTGGCCTCGTTGTTGTATTTTCCACCACTCTGGCTTTTGGATCCACTACCTCTTGCTCTAATTTGTCAGACTCCATTGTAGCAGCATCCATACCCGGTGCAGTCACAACCAAATCGCTCGCATTGCCACTCCAATGCTCGCATAACTTTGAGACAGCACCGCCAAATTTCAACTCTAACCTTGCCTTCTCATCCTGGGAGGTCCGTTTTTGTACCTGGGCTCAGGGAATACTACCAAGAGCCCGACCCCTTCACTGTTTTCCCTTTTTTTCCTCTTGATTTGGAGTCCGTCCGTGCTATCTGTGCACTTATCCTTGGCAGGCCGGACAATCTCACTCATGAGATAGGGTCTTACAATGACGACTCGGCATGTTGCACACCCACTGATCCAGTCAGCGCCTATGCTCTCATCAAGTGTCACACCACGGTGACAGGGCATGTTACTCAGAGAACCCGTACTGTCTAGTTGAACACGCTTTCTACGCATGCTAATGAGATTACTGATGCCTACTGGGCTCACAGTCTCAAGCTGCTCAAGGACCTCGAAAAAGTGGTGCTTGGGCAATTCCTCTCCATTATCAACAGCCTCATCCCCAAACTTTCTGACATCTTCAGGGAGGTAAAGGCCTGAGAGCTTGAGCATCTTGCTTATAAGCCTGTTCCACCTTATTCTTCACTAGGCATTGGTGCTCCTTGGAAGTTTACAATGCAACACCTCACCGACTGGTGGAGCACACTGTACAACAAGCCCATTCATCACGTCACTGTCAAAACAGCCACCAAAACACTTCTTTCCTATTCCGCTACAGGCTCCTCCTCATCCCCAACTACCTCCTTTTCCTCTACATATTCTTCAAGCCTGATCACTCAAGGGGGAAACAGAGGACAAGGGAAGGGAAAAGGCTGTCATTCTGGTGGGGGGTCGGGTGGTGGACAAGGTGGTCACGGGAAAGGAAAGGATTCCGACAGCTCTTCCTCCTCTGCCTCCTCTCCTGACATTGTGACATGTTGAATTTGTGGCTCTACCAGGAATTCTACCCTAAAGTTCCCATAACCCTTGATTATGCATGTTTTGCATCTACAATATAGGTACACTGAGCACATTCCTTTGGTGGTGGTGGTGACACGTCCTGTGCCTCTACCTCCACCGCTCCCTCAGCCACAACTCTTCCACCTCCACCGATGTAACCGCTAACAACACCATCGCGACATCCTTCCCGCTGTCCTATCCCTTGACATGGCCCCTAGCATTTGGCAGACTTGCCTTTTATAGTCCCCCTTCTTGTCCCTTTTCTCCACCGAAAAAGATCTTGGCAGGCTCCTCCCATCAGCGTCCATCGTCAGCGGTTGTCATCACATCTGACCTTCCTGAGGATGATTGCCAGTTAGAAACTGTGCTCTCTCACCTCATCCATCAGCATCACCTTCATCATCAGGGAGGTGAGAGTATGCATACAGGTTTGAGGTCACTTGCTTGTGAGTCTGATGGGACTCTCTATGGTTTTGCATCTGGTGGAGTTCAAGGGTATCTCCCTCCAAAGGTTTCTTGGACGAAGGATTTGGTAGTCTACTTGTTTGGTTTGTTGTCTTGCTACATGTGGTTGGCAGCTCCCACCGTGCTCTGCTACCTTTGTAGTCAGTCGTGTTCCCGCATCTATGCGCGTGCTAGGTGGCTCCTCGATTCTCGACTCCGGGCCGATCCACCACATGACGTCCTCCCATTTTTTGTTCTCCTCTTTGGGTCTTGTTGGCTCTGTCCACTTTGTGTGCACTGGCTCAAGTGTTGGTGGTATCTGATTTGTTGGCCCTTGGGGGTAGCTCTTTTTGCCAGATATGTTGTAGGTGCCTTCTCTTGAGCTGAGTTTGCTCTTTGTTATGAATTTCGATGACTAGGGCATGGACTTCTCCTCGAGTAGTGGCATTAAATCTGTTTTGCACCGCACCAGCGGCCGCATCTTGCTTCACAGCTCACTCTGTGATATATTATTTTGTGCTCCCTCCTTTGCACCCTCCTCTACCATAGATACACTTGTCCATGTCACTCGCTCCCTCTCCTCTGCCATAGATGCACTTGTCCATGTCACACGAGTTCTACAACACTTTTGGCTCATCTGTCACAGGCTATGTTGCTACATGCTTTGGAGCAAGTGGAATTCCTCCCTCTAGAGCCTATTACAATTTGACAGGCTTTTGAAGGAGCTGATGCTGATTTTTGGGAAAAGGCTATGCACGAGGAGCTGAGTGCTCTCAAGGACCACGATGTCTATGAGCTTGTGGACCTTCTAGCGGGCCACAAAGTTGTCTCAACTTACTGAGTCCTTTGATAAGCTGAAGCCCAATGGCAAGGTCAACCAATATAATACTTGGCTTATGAAAAAGGGTTCTCCCAGATCCCTAGATTGACTTTGACGAGACGTAAGGTACACCAAAACTGGAACTGGAGGAGATGGATATCAACAACGCATTCCTACATGGATGTCTCGACAAGGAGATACATATGATACAGCCACCAGGTTTCACGGCTGGTAGGAACAAGGTCTGGGTAGTGCGTAAAGTTTTATGCAAGCTCAAACAGCTGTCACGGTGCTGGAACATGGATATTTTCTTCACTCTTGAGAGAGGTGGCTATCGCCGTAGTACCGTGGACCTCGTGATATTTCTGAGTACTCTGTCAGAGGCCTTTGTGGCCATCCTCGTCTTTGTCAATGTTCTATTCATGGCTTGTCCATTCATTCAACGATGTCCTTCAGTGCACATACAAGATGAAGGGCCTTGGCCCAGCTTGAGTGTTTTTTTGGATGGATTTGGAGCGCGATCCTCGTCGTACTTTGCATGTGTTTCAGGCTACGTATGTTCGCAGTCTTGGAGAGCGTTTTGCCTCCTTGCCGACTGACAATCCCATTGCATCACTCCAATGATCCCAGCAGGCCGGCGCCTACTGGAGTGTACTGATCCATTGTAACTGGAGGAGAAATTCAATGTCAATTAATAACTTAGCATGATTGGATCCCTCATGTACCTTGCCACAACTACTCAGGCACATGTGGTTTTCTCGGACAACGTCTTGGCCCAGATCTCCTAGCAACATTTTTAGAGACATTCTAAGGTTTTCCTCCATGTCATTTGTTACGTGCTCTCTACAACATGTATAGGACCACGCTTTCACATACATCCCTTTGTGGTTATTAACGGATACCCTGACACTGATTGGGTACATGACACAGATACACCCAGGTACACATGATACATCTTCCTTGTTGGTGGGATTGTTATCTCTTGGAAGAGTAAAAAACAGGGATGTGTTGCTTGCAACTTGAGTGTAAGTGGCACTCAGCACAGGATTTCCAGCTTGGTTTAACATTTTTGAGTCCCCATCTGCTGCATCACCTAGCATTACAATAGTCCAAGCACGAAGGCAATCGTTAATCATCATGGCATGCATCATTCTTACACGAAGCACATCAACATTGAGCATCACGTTGTACGCAAGCACATTGTTGCCGAACAAGTTTAGGTTGTCTCGGTTGATAATCTCTAATAGCGTGCAGAATTTCTCACCAAAGCACTCATTAGTGGCATGTTTAAGACAGCTCTGTATGCTGTTGTCCTGCTGCATGCTTGATATGCTTCTGGTTGATGTGGATGTACCACTCTTCTGCTCATGAGTTATTTCCTCTTATGGAATGGGCGTGTATTATTCTTGCTCTCATGTGTGTGTGTGGAATGTTTGTTTGTGGGTCATTGACGAGAGGTGTTAATGGGGTGTAAGGCACACAAGTGACCTCTTGACCCTATTCATACACACACTATCACTACAGGTAACTAAACTGAAGTGAAGCTATCAGATGCACCATTGGCTCATGCACGATAGATTATACACTGCTAGCATCTCCAGTTGAGAAACTGTGTGCAAGAGTAGCGCCTACAGCATCCAACCTGGATATGCTTGATTACTCTGATCAGCATAACTTGCTTGGTTTATGCTTGGCTTAACATGGAGCAAAATATGGTAGGGGGCATGCATCAACATACCCTCGTGTTCTATGTTGTTGAATGTTAGTTTAGTCATGCATGCTTGGAACAGGTGGTTAATTAGGTGATGTTGGACTGCTCATCCGTTGGGACCCCACAACTGGGTATTCTGGCGTGTTAGAAACCACCGGCGACATGTTTTCCGACCAGTTCGGTTCGATCCCGGGGGTGGCATCCGGATCCCATATCAAGCCTATGGCGTGGGTGGCCCTGTCAACCAGCCATTATCACCAGGAGGTCATCTAAAATGTCCAGGATGGCAGTGAAGCGCTCCGTTGTACGTTGGAGTTAGAGAGAAGGATCAGCGTCACTAAGTACGCAGCCGGCATGTGTCAGTGTGCCGGTGATCATCTAGTTTGAGCACAGTGGCAACTGCATTGGGCTGTTGAAGGACTTGTGCAAGCACGAGACATTTCTGCTGACCTCGAAGCTTGGTGGCTAGACCATGTAAATATCCTCCTTTGGAGTGCCATAAAGGAACAAATACATATCCATCAGATGTAGCTCTCAATCATGCTGAGAAACCACCTTGAAAATGGCGCAATTGGTAGTCATGCTACAAACGGGTGTGAAGGTGTCAATGAAATCCATACCCTCCACGAGTGAGAATCCCTTGGCTATCAAACCAAGACTTGTAGCGATCCATTACACTGTCAGGATTTATCTTCTTGTAAAAGACTCACTAGGCATGTACAACCTTCCGTCCTAGTGGGATGTTGACAAGACTATAGACACCGTGCTCACAGATGGCTCTCAGCTCATCCTTGCAAGCAAAATACCACAACTATGCATCCTTAGCCGAGAGTGCCTCCTTCAACATGTCTGGATCAGGTGCCATTGAGGGGGAGCTCTGGGCAGCCAAGACACACGTCTCCAAAATCAGTCTGACCACAACAAGGTCAGCTAGGGTATCCCAACCAAACGAGAACTTGTGGGAGACTAGCTTGTGACTGACATTGCGCGCTGGGTTTACCTTGGCGTAGTCTTACTTGATACTTAAGCCAAGGGCCTTCGTGCCAGGCTCACCACTGTGAAAAGTTCAAGTGGGACGTCTAGGTGATGACCCATAGAGGCCGGTGGTGGAAGACGACCACTGGGCTCGGGGGATTAGTAGATGTTGAGGTGCTCACCTCGGGCTGTGGAGCAGGCGGTTGGACAATAGTCGAGGAGTTGTGGGCTCATAAGTATGGGGAGAGGATACAATGGCTGGAGAAACAAGGACAGGGGCTGGCTTAGGACCATGTGTGTATAGGGAAATTGCCATCAGCACCATATCAGGTATGCCATAAGAGACTGACATAGGCACGAGAGCAGTTGTGCCTAAGGGGACCGGCACAAGCACGATAGAACGTGTACCTCTGAGGACCGGCATAGGTACTGGAGCAGGTGTGCCATGCCTTTCTTCATGACAAACTTGACGAGGAGATTTACATGGTCCAATCCCTTGGGTTCACTGATGGAACCAAAAAAGTGTGGCAACTTCACAAAGCCCTCTATGGGCTCAAGCAGTGCTCTTGTTATTGGAATCAGGAAATAATCTCTACACTTGAGAAGGGAGGGTTTTTCAAGATCACGGTTGATCTCACCTTGTTCCTTAGTGCCCCCTTTGTTTCCCTTGATGTCCTCCTCGTCTACGTTGATGATCTATCTATTGCATCCCCCGGCCCAGCAACTATTAAGTTTACAAAGGCTCTCTTGCAGTCAGTATACAAGGTGAAGGATATTTGCCCAGCTCGTGTCTTCTTGGGCATGGAGCTTGAGCGCGATTTCTCACGTTGCACACTAAATGTTCACTAGGCTATGTATGTCTATAGCCTATAGTAGCTCTTTACATCCATACTATCTGCATTTCCTTTTGCATCTACTCCTGTGATCCCAGCAGGTCAGAAGCTACTGGAGTCTCTGGAAGTGTCTAAGCTTGGGGAGATGGTGGATGTGACCGACTATTTGAGGGTTTTTGGCTCATTGATGTACCTTGCCACCACTACTTGTATTGATATGGCCTCTTTTGTCAAATTTCTATCCCAGTTCTCCTCTTGTCCCAGAGAGCGCCATCTTGAGTTCTCACTCGGTATGGTTTGTTATGCGCTCTTCACAGCAATCTCAGAGCTGTACTTTAGAGGATTCATTGACAGTGACTCGACACATGACGTCAATAAAAATGTAGGACAGGCTATACCTTTCTGATTGGAGGGGCAGTTGTGTCTTGGAAAAGAAAAAAGTAAGGCTGTGGAGCTCAAAGCTAAGCTTACGTTGAGTGTGTGGCACTTCGTGCAGGTAGGTGTGAAGTTTTCTGGATTTGTCGTTTGTCGTAGAAACTGACGACATGTATCACTCCTGCACATCAACATTGAGAATAATTTTTTTTGTGAGTGCATTGCTACTGGCATTGCTTGGTTCTTGTGGATGGGCACCCGATCATAGAGAGCTGATTTTGTCACGAAGGCACCCGACAGAAACATCCTCAAACATGCTGCACACGCAGTCGGGCTTGCATGGCTCCATAACCCTAGGTGATGTGTGGCTATTGTCTGCCTGTTGGATCCACCACCAAGCTTATGCATTCTTCCGTGTGACATATCACTAGGATATGAGGGTTCTGTGACTGCGGGTCATGGGGGAGTATTAGTGTAATGTCCACCTCATGGCCTCTCACGTGTTGAATGCCCTCTTTTCTTTCCCCACATATTCACACACATGTACGCAGGACTGAGTGGCATGGCTAAACCTGGAGTTTTACCTCCCAAGACTGGAGCTCATCATGCTGGAGCCAGTCTCACCAAAGAGATATTGCTCTTTTCCAGGATGTGACCTGGGATGACATGATGACATCTTGACTTTACTCCTGGATTTCCTTTCTCCTTGTGGAGGAGGCTTGGTCTCAAATACTTTAGAATATCCAGGTCCGTCTACATGCTTGCATGTGGGTTCCGGGGGAGGTGCCTTGTTTCCCGGGTGGTGATCCCTAGGATTCCACCGTGTCCATCCTAGACTGTGTGTTGGTGAGTAGCCACCCTCGGTTTTAAAACCAAGAGGTTAGGCTCAACCCCCGGATGGCAGCATGGCCTCACTAGTGTGATCCACAAGTGGGGTGTATGCTCACCAGTGCTCAGATCCTCGCTCCCTCCCCCCCACTCATCTTGTCTTGGTTCTAAGGACAAGTTCCACAAGTCCCATGTATGTCCAGTCATCCCAACTCAATACACTTGCTAATGTCTATATGAGAGAAAAAACATATGGTGATGATCCTTCCATGAAAGAAGCCTAGAAAATGGACGATGTTTCTAGGAAGTTACTTGTTAGAGTCAATTTCCTATATATTTATGTGTACATGAACACCTCAATATCCGTGATCTTTCTTCACAACATGGTTCACTGAGAATATCACAAAAAATCACTTTAAACGTGAATATTTTCTTAAAACTAATTAATCATATATTTTATTAAAATGACTCATACATTGTGCATATTGTATTTTTTTACTGTTTGTGTAGTATTGAATCTGTACCTATATTGTAATTAATTCTGCACAGGTGTAACGTGGAAGGTTAACATGTGTGCAGGACAATCCGACACTCGATGGGCTAGTCAAAGCTCAAATTTCCATTTTCTGAATGTCGCTCGTACCATCGACGTTGTACTACTCAAGTCTGTCCCCTCCTCCCCCCCCTCCCTCCCACTTGAAAGTGTATTAGGATGGTGTACTAGAGAGTGTAATTGGAGGAGCCTTCTTCTTCAAACTAGTGCATTTGGAGGGAGGTGCAGACATGCCAATACACAAGTCCCAAAGAAAAATTGTTTCTCCCATACACTCCTCGACACAGTTCTCCAATACACTCGGTGGTTTTGTGGGAGGTGGGGGGAGGGGCAGTTTGGGTCCCGTTGTGGCGGGGTTAAAGTACACTGAACTGTATGTGCACAACCTTATAACTGGTTGCGTAGTGAAAGTGAGAGATGTTGGATGCTTAAAATTGATAGCTTATGAGTACTTAATGTAGAGGTATACAAGTCTGTTTTTTTCCTGCCTACCAGATATACCCCCTTCTACACTCCCGCAACACACTCGTCCAATTCGAGGAGGGGACAGGAGGTCCTTGTATCCAGATCACTGCCCCTCTAGCAGTTGAAAGTGTATTGGAATGCTGTATAAGAGAGTCTAGCTGGGAGAGCCTTCTCTTTTAAACTAGTGTATTTGGAGGGAGGTGCAGACCTGTTGCTTCACAAGTTCAAAAAAACGTTCTTTTTCCAATACACTCCCCAATACAGTTCCTCAATACACCAGGGGGTTTTGCGGAGGGAGGGGGTCCAGTTGGGGTCTTGTTGTGGCAGGATCGAAGTTAGTGAACTGTTTGTGTACAACCTTATAGCTGGTTACGTAGATGAAGCGAGAGACGTCGGATGCTTGAAACCAACAGCGTAGGAGTACTTATTGCAGATGTACACAAGTATGTTTCTCTCTTTACCAAGTACACTCCCCACTAAAATCCCCCAATAAACTCATCCATTTCGGGAGGGGAGTCCTTATATCTTGATTCCCCCTCCAGCAGTTGAAAGTGTATTGAAGTGTTGTATTGGAGAGTGTAGGTGGAGGACCCTTCATTTCTAAACTAGTGTATTTGGAGGGAGGTACGGACCTGCCATTACCCAAGTCCGGAAAATCTCGTTCTCCTAATACAATCCTCGATACAGTTCCCCAATACTCTGGGGGGTTCTAAGGGGGGAGGGGGGGAGGGGAGGAGGGTCTTTAAGAAAATGGCGACCATAATCCTATTTGGATGTCACCCTAATAGGATGTACTATACATAGGTATCATAGTGTAGTAAAAGGGGATGATTAAACATAACTCACAAGTCCCATCCATGGCGTGTGTGTCTACTGGAGGCCTCTCCATGAGCTCCTAATATCTCAACTCTCCTAACTTGCAAAAAAAAAAGAACACGTAGGGGCTGTTTCAAGCATACGTTTACGAGTAAGGCACACTTTTGATAAGTTATATAGAGGCTTCTATTACTGACATAGCAACACTGCCGTGTCAACACTAACACTATCTTGCAGGACAAATGCAAGAACAACAGTCTGGCCGGGGAGACAGGCATAGTCTCTGAAGCAACACTCATGCAAAGAGAGATGGAAAAGGACAGGCACAAATCATAAATAGCTACTGTGGGTGCCAGTCATGTTGCGTGACGCGGCACGTCAGGTTTTCCTAAACCGGCCCAAAACAAGTGTGCATTCCGTATCTCCGTGCACACACATCCAAATGAAGCACCATCTGATCCTATGGGTGCATAATTTTGAGCCAGAGATGATGACTAAACAGAGCTCTGACTAAACAGAGCTCTGGACCGGGAGGAGGGGGGGGCACATCATGTGATCATCCATCCATCCACAACTGCATGAAAGCTGCTGCGGCGGGCCGGAGACATGCTGAGATACTCTAATTTTTTTCTGTATCCCTTAGGATTTTCACGGTTCACTAGCCATGGGCCTGATGTGCCCCCCCCCCCCCCCCCCCCCCCCCCCCCCCGCCCGCC
>SZWC01004709.1:23883-85457 GCA_023375785.1 Penium margaritaceum | reverse complement strand
CTTGCCTTGAAGGCATGGCTCACACATGATATCCGCTCCCTCCACCTCATCACCTAGCTCCATCCCACGCACTAGCTCCTGCTTTCCCATGAGCTCCAATGTGCGATGAGCCACGTGCCCAAAGCGCCTGTGCCACAGGTTCTTGGAGGATGTGCACAGGTTAGAATGAACAGCCCCGGTGGCTGCATTTGCTTGCGGTTTTGTTGCCGAATCATCTGCTTCCACTGCTCCAACATGTCCTTCCTTATCTGAGTTTGCATCGCTGCTCTCCTCATCATCACTCTCGGCCAAAGATTCAGCCGTTGAAGTTGTCGTTTTGGTCTGCAAGACGTAGAGTCCATCAACGCGAGGAACGTGTGCGACAACCTTCTTGGAAGAGTAGGAAATGTTGATGTCCTTGGTGGGAACTATCACCGCTTCCTTCTCTGTAAAGACCACTGTCATGCCATGGTCAGTTATCTTAGAGACGGAGAGCAGGTTGGCTGTGAAGGAGGGCAAGTAGACCACCCCCTCTAGCTTGAGGTCGGAAACTCCANTGGTGTGCTCGTTTGTGCCCGAGTCAAGGCCATAGGCTCCTGGCCTGAGTATCGCCCGCCCTTTGTTGGAGGCACACTCAGCCATCAAGCTTGTGGGATCCTTCCCACCATTTCCCCCTCGCCATTCATCCCCGTCTCCTCCCTCTCTCTTGGGTGCACGGCACTCTCGAGCCCAGTGTCCGGCCTTGCCACAGTTGTGGCAGTTTCCTTGGCGCTTTGCACCCCTTCCACTGTTGCTAGTGCTGTTGTTTCCCTTGTACCCAGAGGATGAGGTATTGCGGAAGGTGCCGCTGCTCCGTGAGGCAAAGGCAGCCATGTTTGCTTCACTACTGCTACGACGCATGGCTTCATTCCGCACATACTCAGAGACGGTGGTGTAGGAAACTAGATCTTCAGTCCACCCTCCAATCACTGTTATCATGGGGCCCCAACTTTCCGGCAGCGTCATCAGAAAGATCATGGCCTGCATGTCGGATTTCAGGTCCCACCCCATGCCGGTGGCTTGTTGCAAGAGCGTCTCAAACTTCTGCATGAAGGCGGAGACATCCTCCCCTTCACCAAGCCTCATGCTGATGAGGTTTTGTAGAATGAAGAGACGGTTGGCAAGTGAGGAGGACTGAAACACCTTGCCGAGTTTGGCGTATGCCGCGGCTGCCACTGTACAACCGCTGATGTGCGAAAGGACTGAGGGTTGTATGGAGGACACAAGAATGGCGAGAGCCTTCTTGTTGAGCTTGACCCATGCCACAAGGTCAGCACCCTCCTCCTTTGGTGCTGGGATACTTCTGTCAAAACATCCTAGCAGATCTCTGTCATCCATGATGATCTCAAACTGCCACTTCCAGAGTGCAAACCCCTCTCCATCAAACTTGAGGATGGGCGAATGATTCCCTGGTTCCACTGTCCCTGCCATCCCCACAACTACAACTGCTTCAGCTGCTGCACCTGTTGTTGATGCCGATGAACCTGTGTTTGAGGCCGCTGTAGGCTGTTGGTGAGAAGAGGAAACTGCTTCCCCTGTTAACGTTGGCCGTTGCAAGCAGATGTAGGCTGATGTAGGCTGATGTCAGCTCCCAAGGTAGAAAGGTGCAGATGTGTTGCATTCCCCTCCTGCTGATATTGCCCTGCAAACAAAGAAGTTGGGTGAGAGCGAAGGCGCTCTCACTGCTTGTGACCTTAGCGGTTGCGTGCGTGAAACTTCCCTAACCAGAGGAGTGGGCCCATAACCCTTTGTTAGCTACTGAGCTAACCACCTCTGGCAGAGAAGCCGCGAAACCGAAAAGCTCACAAAGGTTTTTAGGCCTTCTTCCTTTGTTGACATGTGTCATGCACCCCAAACTTAATCAGGCATACACTTCACCTTCAAGAGTACTAACGCCTTAGCATTACATCTCAAGAAGAGCTCAAGTCGTCAATACGCAAGAGAGCATCAAGCAAGGGTTGATTGATCAGCATGCAAGACAAGTCCTTTTATAGCTGTCTGTCCAGTCCTAGAACTCAAAAGCACATTCCTGGGAAGTGGCCTGAACCAGCCACGTCACCAATAGACTTGCACTGTGGGCTTGACACATAAGCATCCTAGTGTCAAGGTGACAGACCAACCATGTAGCGTCCAAGAAGCTACGGACTTTCTTTCTTGGAAGCTTCCACAGCAAACAAGATATGCATGGGGCCAGGATCGACCTCATGACCTCTCACTTGGCCAAATCAACAAAACGGCCAAGGTAACCACTCACCCACATGGTGTACTCACAGGTCATATCTCACAAGAGACAGAGCATAGTTGAGTCACACTACAACGGATCTAGGGGTCATACCTCCACAAGGGGCAGAGCATTCCTGATCCGTCCTACAACACTGAACAAGGGGCAAAAACATTCAACAGAGGCAACTTGGGAAGTAGAGGTGTCCAGAGCGGAGGACTTATGAGTTGCTATGGGGGCTATTTGTATCATCCCTCTAAGGGATGTAAGCTAACTCTGCCGACGCGTCCTGTGGACAAAGGGTGGACTTCAAAAGGATTGAAGAGGTCATGGATCTTGTGTAGACCATGTGGCTAGCACATCCTAAGGTGTCGGCGAGTAGTCTGAGGCTGACTAGCAGTACGATGTGTATTCAGCAGCGTACTCAGCAGCAACTCGAGAGACGTGCTACTGAGCTAGTGCCTTTCAACCCTCCCCCTGGTATTGGCCTACTCAATGAGTTCACCGTGGCTCAACTCACAGACGAGTGGATCAGCGTGCAGAATGAGTGACTTCATTGTGTAGCTCTTGCAACTATTATAATGCCATCCACCATTTTTCTTGGGTCTTCATCTTCCTCTTCCTCCACCTCTTCTCATCCCACTGAAACTGCTCACACTTCCCAGTGCTCTGGAAGCGATGGAAATGGAGGTCAAGGTCGCGGCAAGGTAAAGGCCGCAGCCATAGTAGTAAGCCTGCTGTAACATCCTCTAGCCCTAGAGCAGTCACCTATTGGAACTTTGGCACTTCTAGGCTCCTTGCGTCCAAGTGCATAGCCCCTCGTGATGACACCCATCTTGCCTCTGTCATGCGGACACACTAGGCTTGCACAGGGATCAGCATGTCTAATGTTGCAACTATTACCACCACTATGGCACCAACTACACTGATGTTGTCCTCCGATGCTGCTTTTAGCAGCTGAGCCCCTAAGCCTGATTCTGAGTGGTGGGTTCTCCCTGCCTTTGGCCCCACCTAATATGGGCCACCTTCTATCCAATACATAGTGCTTGCTTGGCCCTGTGACGATGGCCACTTATCTGACCCTCGCCTTGACCATCATGAGGAGGAACGTGTCATGGATCACTGGATATCTCATTGAGCTTCTCCAGCTTCATTCTCAGGGTGCGGGTGTGATTGGCCTATCCCGTTCTTTTGTCTATGAGTCGAATAGAGCCCTTCATGGTGCGTTGTCCAGTTGTATTCAGGGTACCCTGCCTTATGATCGTCCATGGATTGAGGATCGGTAGTTCCGTATGTTCTCTCATCATCTTGGTACATCCTCCTCGTCTGTTTTACCATCTTGAAATGTTCCTGTCTTCCCCGTCCTACCATCGGCTCGTGTATCTGGTAGCTTTTGAATCATTGATTACAGAGCCACCCATCACATGACATCCTACCGCTTATCCTTTGTTTCCCCCGGTCTTGTTGGGTCCATCAGCTTTGTTCGCACAGGCTCAGGTCAGCTCCTTCCCCTTACGGAAGTTGGCGTTGTCCGCTTTGTTGGTCCTGGTGGCGCCTGTTTCTCCCTGACTTTCGTTTTGTGCCCAATCTGGAGGTCAGCCTTCTTTCCATCACCACCCTTGATCAGGGCATGGACTTCTCGTCCAGTCATGGTGTTAGTACCATCTCTATTCGTTCCTCTAGCTGTGTGGTTCTTCATGGTCTGTGTTGTAACCACCTTTCCTGCTTCCATCTCTCTCTCTTCCTTTGTCTTCCACTGCCTCTGCCTTTGTCCACTCTCTTGCTCCCACTCTATCACCGGAGCATGTTGACCTCTTGCACTGTTGTCTTTGTCACATTCACATTACAGCTATCGTGCATCTCCTATGCACCCAACCTACCGCTATGCTTGACTATGCCACATTTGCTCCTTCATTATCCTCCAGTTGTCTTGATTATGCTCATGGAAAAACGTACCACTCCCCTTTCCACACGGCTGAGTTTGCTAATACTCATCCGCTTGATCTCGTGCATGCTGATGTCACGGGTCCTCTTCCTCATGACTTCCTTTGTGGCCTTGACCACTATATGCCCTGCTTGACTGATGATTTCTATTGTTACTGCGTGGTTTTTGTCCTGTGGCACAAAAATGATGTCACTGATGTCCTAATGTCCAAGCTGCCTCAAGCCGAAGGTGCTTGTCTACGTCAGTTACATGTCTTTCACTATGACCAGGGTGCTGATTTTTTTTGGTCCTACCTCGCGCTTCCTCGAGTCTCGTAGCGTGCACATGGAACCATCTTCACCTTACAAGCCTCAGTAAAATGGTGTGTCCAAACGTTGGAACCGCACCCTGGCTGACGGTGTCAATTCCCTCCTCTCTGGTCAGTCTCCTCTCTTTGGCTTTGAGGCCATGTTGTACGTGACCTGGGTGTGGAACAATGTTCTCCATGGTCCCCTCCCTTGTCATGTCACACCGTTTGAGCGCTAAGAAGGTTGTTGCGTTGACCTTCGTCTTGCTCATGTGTGGAGATCCATTGCCTCACTTTGGTTTCTTAATGATCATCGTTATGGGAGGCTTTCTCCTCGTGGTTTCTCTATGTATTTCTTGATATTTCTCCTTTTCTAAAGTTTGGCACTTATAGGACCCTACTCGGTGTCATTTCATTGAATCTCGTGATTCTATCTTCTCTGAAGATGTATTTGAGCATGACTTTCCTGGGCTTGCTTCGTCCTCAACCCTCCTCTCGTCCCGCTCTCTCGGCTTGGGGGAGGTTGTGGCCCCCGCATTGCTATTGGACCCACAGTTTTCCTCTTGGCGTGGGACTCGTTAGACACTAATCCCACTCCATCTATCACTTGTATTCCTGTCACGTCTCCTATTGCCTTTGCAACAAGTGGCTTTCTTCCTGAATCTACTACAAATGCCTCTCCTGTTGTATTGGCCACCGGTGGCAGCTCCCCTTCTGACTCTGCCATAGGTGGCTCCCCTCCTGTGTTGGCCACAAGTGGCTTCCCTGCTGTCTCTGCCCCATGTGGCTCCCCTCCTATGTCTCCTCCTCATATCACTATGCAGCCTGCAGCCTCCTCTTTTGCCACTACTCCCTTTCTTGTATCTCCATATGTCCATGGTGGTCAGCTTTGATCTCTACCCTCTCATACTCATCCATCTGCCTCTTGCTCTTATGCATCTTCTAGCACAGGTGTGCCTGCAGTGGATTAAGGGGGGTTCATCCCTCCCTTACCTGGAGAGTGGACCCATCCCCTGCCGTTGTGCCTTGAGTCACTGTCTTTGGTGAGCCCGGCCTCCCTGCTCTAGGGCTCACCAACACTACCTCTCTGATTGTTGTTTCTATGGTCCATCCCAGAACTTCCCTCGGTTACTCTGGCATTGAGCATGAACTCCACCAGGCTCTTGATACATCTATCGCTGGGTATGTTACCTCATGTTTTACCGCAGCTAGTCTCTCACCGCTCCCACCTGAACCACTGGTAATTCGTGACGCACACAACACCGCAGAGTCTACTTTGTAGGAGACAACTATAGAAGAGCTCAATACTTTTACTGACCACGTTGTCTACACATCAGTGGATCATTCACCAGGTCGGAAGGTAGTGGAAGCCAAGTGAAAGATGAATCTAGACAACATTGTCAAGAGATATAAGGCTCAGCTCACTTCCAAAGGGTTCTCTCAAATCCTCAGAATTAACTTTGATGAGATGTTTTTTCCAGTTGGTTGCTGCACCATCGCCAGAGCCCTCATCAACCTGGTGGTCCAACATGCCTAGAAATTGGAACAAATGGATTTCAACAATGTTTTTCTTCATGACAAACTTGACAAGGAAATTTACATGGTCCAATTCCCTGGGTTCATAGATGGAATCCATAGATTGTAGTGTCTCTGCAAATCCCTTTATGGGTTCAAGCATTCTCCCTGATATTGGAACCAAGAAATCACCTCCACGCTAGAAAGGGATGGGTTTTGTAGGCGCATAATTGATCATGCCTTGTTTCTAAGTGCTCCCTCCACCCCTCTGGTAGCCATTCTTGTCTATGTTGATGACATGTAGATTTCATCCTCCAGTGCTCTTGCTATGCAGACTGTAAAGACTCTTGCAGTCGGCATACAAGATGAAGGATCTTGGAGCTGCTCGTGTCTTCTTGGGCATGGAGCTGGAACGCGACCTCTCAAAACGCACCTTGCGTGTTCTCCAAGCTGCGTATAAGTGCAGCCTCGGAGAGCGCTTTGCATCTCTGATTTCCTCAAATTTTTCTACCTCCACCTCCATGATCCCATCGAGCCAGACACTGATGAAATCAATGGATGTGTCTAAGCGTGGGAGATGGTGGATGTGACTGACTACCTCAGAGTGATTGGCTCCTTGATTTACCTTTCCACCACCACTCATGCCGATGTTGCCTTCACTATAATCTCTCTCCAAATCCTCTCAGTGTCCTAGAGAGCGTCACCTTGAGGCTCCTCTCCATGTAGTGCACTACGTGCTCTCTATCACACATAGAGGGCCACGCTTTAGAGCACAACCCTTGGATTGTGGATGAGTTTACCGACAGAAACTGTGCACATGACACCGATGCACAAAACAAGAGAGGCTGTCTTTCTGATTGGGGGAACTTCTATGTTTAGAGAAGTAAACAAGGTTATGTAGCTCAAAGTACAACAGAGGTTGAATATGTGGCCCTCAGTATAGGTACGTGTGAAGCTGTCTAGCGCTGCCTTCCACTACAGCAATTGCGTGTTTCCATTTGCTACATCACTCTGCATTATGACAATCAAGGCACAAAGGCCATTTCCGAGAATGATAGCATGCACCACGCTCGCACTAAGCACATCAACGTGGAGCATCATTTTGTTTGTGGGTGCATTGTTGCTAGCATTTTGCATAATGCTTGGGTGGACACATGGTCGCAAAGAGCTGACTTCCTCACCAAGGTATCCAGAAAAACTGTCTTCAAGTGTGTTGTACAAGCTGTCAGACTTGCATATCCCCATGCCCCGGGATGAAGTGTACTTGTTTTCTTCCTATCTATTCCACCACCATGCTTATGTACTTTTTTTTGTGGACCTGTGTGTGCAACCACTCGTACCATCCGGCTCAAAATTTTGCATTTGTAGGTTCAGACATTGTTGTGTTTGGATGCTTCTTCTTCGTAAAGTTACGGCCAAAACAATGATTTTTGGCCGGTTTTAGGACCAACTGACACTACCGCGTGAGTCATCCGCCGTGTATCACGGGACTTATTTATTTTTTTTGCTTGTCTGTTGTCATTTCTCTCTGCACGTTGAAGCTGTTGTGTTTATGAGACTCTGAGTGTCTCTCCAATCCTTGTTGAGCCCAATCCTTGTTATTTCTGCACCTGCATGTGTGCTAGTGCAATCACTGACTGGACATCATGACGCCATCAGTACTAGTAGTTCTAGGTAGCTTCTCATGGTATCAGAGCAGGGAGGCATCCCTCATTGAACTGCACAGAAGAGACGCAACACTGCCACCAGCAATGAGAGTCATAGCTACAGCCACGTGTCCTTGGAGGACCCACCACGCCACGGTGGTCCACTACAGCATGTAGCAGCAGTAGAGATGCCATTGTGAAAAACTTCGAAGTTACATCTTCACACCATCACCGCGGGACAAGGGTGGGTTGTCCAAGTGTGTCCACTAGCAGTTCAAGCACGTGATGGTGCTGGAGCATCCGTGAAGCTTCATTGAAGTTTTATTTTAGTTCACACTTGCCACCCCACCAGACGCTTGAGAGTGGGGCTGCCACAATTGACCACCATTTTGGGTGTGTGAATTCTCATTGAAAATCTCTAGTCATGAGATCTCAAACGCATCTACTCGCCCTTCGTTTGGTGTCATGTAGCAGACAAGAAATGAAAGATGGATATCAGATTGTGTGAAAATCGGTGGAGTACGTCGCCTCAAAAGGGAGGACCTCTCGGTGTCTCAGTCGCAAATAATCACAAGGTCGGCTTTTCCGATGATGCCTATTTTTCACACGGGTCTCATCGTGTCACGTCGTCATGAGCATAACTATCCTTTCAAATTTACAGCATATATTCATAAATGAAGTTATGATTATGTCACAATTGTATCCGTTGTGACACCCACTTGATTTCGTGCTCTTTTTCCTTTTGCCCAAGCATGTTTTTCATATGGTTCTAGCCGTCGGTAGAATAACTACCACATGGATCCCAAACTTGACTATGCCAGCTGGTATGGTCAAAGTTTGGCTAGGGGATTTGAACAAAATCAATAAAAATGTCAAAACGTTTTTGCTCTGAATTCCTCCCCATTTAGGACCAAATCATCCCGATTTGTGATCTTTCTTGGAGAAAAAGACCTCTTCATCGGGAAGAAAAGAAAATCAACATTGATGAGGAATAGTCTTGTTTCTATGATCGTCAGATTTGTTGAACTATGGTTTTTTTACTTAATGTCTTTTGGCACTTGTAGTATAATACCAGCATTCAACCTTTGACAAGGGATGACTGCGTGTCCTCCCTTTTTGGCGGCATGTGTCTAGGAGTCTCTGTTACGCACTATGCGGTGGCCAAGGTATTGTGCCGGATCCTCATGAAGGGGTTTGTGCCAGGGTGGTACCCCTAAGGGCACGTTATTGTGAACAGGGAGCCAGTTCCTCCCAGTACTCGGTTACAGCTGCTTTTGGCATCCAAGACTCTGGCTCCCATGAGTTGTGTTCTGGTCCACAACCGGCCAAATGAACAAGGTACTCTTCAACCACTTGTGCGTGGAGTGCACGCTCTTGGTGGTGGAGGATACGGTATACCTCGCATTGGTCTTCAACGGCAAGAATTTCTGGTGGGGGTGGTTGAACATACCCCTTTGCCGTGTATGGTGTAAAAAGGATCACATGGAAGACGTTGTGGATGCACATCGTGGAGGGGAGATCCAGCCATTGGGCCACTGGTATCACCTTATGCGTGATCACGAAGGGTCCTAACCACTTTGGAAACATCTTCCATGCACCGAGCGTCTTCATCCGTAAGTTCTTTGTACTGAGAAGCACTCACTTGCCAACGGAGAATTTGACCTCAAGTCTGGGCTTGTCAGCATAGACTTTTTAGATGTTGTCGAGCTGCATACAGGTGTGCTTTTGCATTACGTCACAATGCGTCAATTTTCTCAACAAAGGCCTGGGTGGAGGGAACCTGATCACTGCCACCTCCGTGCTTCACTATTGAAGCGGGTACTACCAAATGCCGACCATGATTGAGAAGAAACGTGGTATGACCAGTCGACATGTTCACAACATTGTTGACGACAAGTTTTACCCGCGCGAGAAAGACATCACAATCCTCCATCAAAGAGTTGATATACATCCACAACATCTTTTCTAGTGAATGGTACATGCGTTCAGTTTGTCCATGTGTCTTTGGATAGAATGCTGCTGGAATTCTTGTATCCCGTATCGCTCATTGAGTGCTTCCCAAAAGCAACTTGCAAACCGAAGATCACGATCGAAGATAATCTGGAGTGTGATGCCGTGATACTTCACAACGCCATCATCGAAGAGGCGTGCTGTTTCCTCAGCGGTCACCGTGATGTTGTATGAAAAATCCACATAGGTTGCATGATCAATCACCACAAGTACCATATCATGGTCCCTCTTTGTTTGTAGGAGGCCAGTGATAGAATCCATGCTACACATTCCCACGGGGTATTGGAAAACTCCAATGGTTGGAGAATCCCTCATGGAATTTTGTTTCTTTCTTTGTTCTGGAGGTAGAGGTCATTTCTCCAACCCGGCCACCAGTAATTTTCTGACAATGAATATCGTGTTTTCTTTGGACCCACATGTCCGGCTGCTAGGGTGTTATGGAATTCGAACAACATATGCTCGCGAAACTTCTTGGCACATGGGACCACCACCTGCTCACCGTGCCAATAAATCCCTCATCCTCGATCAAATCATGTTGCTCAATATTCTGAGGGTCTTTGAACTATGGGTCGATCATATAACCCATGTAAAGTTGATTCTGGAAGGGGTTCACCTGAATGAGTCGTCTAGGCGCTAGCCGGAGTGGGTTTGCTTTTTGAGCCGCTGTAGTTGCTACAATGGCAAAGGTGCGGTCCGAGGTTTTCCACCAACCCACCATGAACGCCACACGCATGGGATTACGACTGAACGGATCTGCCACATTGATGCGGCCAGGCCGGTACTGTCATCTGAAAGTAAACCTGCTCAAGTACTCAATCCAGTGTGCCTGACGTCTCGAAAAGTTTGGTTGTGTTTGGAAATATGTGAGGAAGTTATGATCAGTGACCTCTGTGTTCTCCCCTTTTGCTCCCTCCAGGTAACACCGCCAGACCTTGAAAGTGCGTACAACTAGAACTCCTTGCGTACAACTGCAAGGAGTTCTTGGTCTCCTATGGTGTAGCGTGCCTCTACATCAGAAAGATTTCGGCTCCCATATACCACTGGATGATCATCTTGCATGAGGACAGGTCCAACACCAACAATTGATGCACCACATCTGAGTTCCCATGACCTTATGCGATCAAGAAGGATAAGTAGGGGTGCTGATGCCATCTCTTTGGCTTTGATGAAGGCTGCCTTGCATCATTTTGTCCAACGCCAAGCGTCTGTCTTTCATGTAAGCCTTGTGAGCGGGCTGACCAAGGTCGAGAAGCCTATCATGAAGCATTTGAAATAGTTCGAGAGACCAAGAAAGGGCAGGGCCATTCTTTCAACGCCTGAACCTTTGGAGGATCTACATGAATACCCTCACAACTTACAACATGTTCTAGGTACTCAAGCTCTCTCTGAGCGAATTCACACTTGCTCATTTTTGCAAAGAATGTGCTCTCACATAGAATCTCCAACACCTCGTGTGGATGCCTCTTATGCTCCTCTTCTTTTTTTAAGAAGATGAGAATATCAGCCAAGTACACCAACACGGAATTTCTTACCTGATTACAAAATACGTTGTTTATCACAACTTGAAATGTTACCGGTGCATTTGTTGACCCAAAGGATAGTAAACAAAACTGGTAGTTTACTAAATGTGTACAAAAGGCAGTCTTTTGTATGTCTTCCTATGTGATTTGGACCTGGTGATATCCTTGTGAGAGATCAAGTGACGAGAAAATTTCTACTCCTTGGAGCTGATAAAAGAGGTCCTCGATTTGTGGCAATGGATAACAAATTTTTACTATAATTTTGTTCAACGCGCAATAGTCCACGCACATTCGTAAACCTCCATCCTTCTTGCTCACAAAGAGGATTGGTGCACCAAAGGGAGATGAGCTCAGCTCAATCCATCCCTTCCGTAGGCACTCTTTGATTTGTGCTTTAGCCTCCTTTCACTCGGCGGGACTGAGCTGATACATGCCTTTGAAAGGTGGTATTGTATTGGACTCTTGTGGAATCGTATGACCACTCCCTTCGCTGGCGGTAGTCCATCTAGGGGTTCTTGGAACACAACTTGAAAATACAAAATGATGATTTTCATGTTGTTTGGGATGACAGGTACATGCTCATCTTCTGTTTTTCTCAGTGTGGCTAAGAAGCAGCATAATCCTTGTCGCGATCTCTGCTTCATTTCAATCACAATCAACACAGTCGGTGTGTAATTTTCAAGTTTTTTAAGTTGAGGTAAAGGCGAGATGGTAATCTTCCATCTCCCTTTTGTCACTTGACATGTATTTTACTCCAAGTGCATTCTTGCCTTGTGAATCACCAACTACGGGTCCCCCAAAATGATGTCACATGGGTCTAGTAGGTCAAAACTGTGAGACAAACCTTTGTGCTCAATCCTCCAAGTGAGAGCCCTCCCGTACCATCACCAATTATTGGTGCTTCCTGGTTTTTGCCCACCAAAACCTTTCATTATTAGGGGTGTATTTTAGACCAATGGCACTCAAGAATGTAGCTTTCATAAATGAATCTTCAGCTCTAGTGTCACCAAGACTTCGGGTTGGTGCCTCGTTGACACTTCCGTGAAACTACATGGTCATGTTTGCACTAGCCTTGAACAAAAACAAACTTACTGGTGGCTTTGCCTGCAAGTGGTAGATCCGGTAGGCATAGGAGCTTCAACATAGCTCCACTGTTTTGCCCACCTTTTCCCACATGTGATGATCACGTGTAAAGGTTCCAAGTAACCTCCACTCTTTCAGCTGTGATATGTCACTTCCTTCATGTGCGGACACATCAATCATGACTACAGTCAGTGACTATATCTCATGAGCTTTTTGTGCCTCTTTGATGATGTCATTCGTATTTTCCTTTGTAACTACAACAAGACATGAACTATTGTCAAGATTGTTCTTTGTGGCATACATTAGTGGGTGAAAACAACTAGAGTAAAGAGAGTCAGATTGGATGAACAAAAAACATTGTGATGACAATAACTCAAATCGCTTGACATCGTCATCCACAAACATATATGTCCTCTCGTTGTCCATGCCGTCAAGCCCCCCAGGTAGTCCTCCAATGTCTTCTGCTAGGGGTGGTAAAAATCCTACTGGAACCCACATGGCTCCATACTAGGATGCTCGAAACCCTCAACCTCGTCTGGCACGCAAGGGCGGCCACGACCACATTGTCGTCCACACAAACGGATCCTCTTAACAGATCCAAAGGCTGGCTACTTATGTCCTCTAGGCACACGTCCAAAAGCACCATTGCCTCCTCGGAGTCCAGCGTGTTACCCGCCCGAAGCACACACTAGTGCTCCAACACCAACGCCCTGACCAGGAAACGCACCACCATGCTGGAGTCCCGGCATCCCTTATCAGTTCAGCCCCCCATGAGGCCTGTTGCCTTGTCCTTGACAGCTGGCCCCTATGGGGACCATGTTGCTGACGATGTGGGTAATTATGTGCAATGTGCCCTGGCTTGATACACTCCCTACGCGTGAAACTACCACTTTACGGAGTCTTATGATCCAAGAAACAAGCATTCTTCAGTTATCTGATTTGTCCATTGAAAGGATGTTTACTTGCCCTGTTCCCAAGGAGGCCCAGTGCCTCATTTATCGTTGTTTGTACTGGATTTCATGTATTCCATAAGGCCGGTTTCTCATTGTACGTCTCAAGAACGTTCTTTTTCACTGCTCGCAAGCTCTTCCACTTCTTGTGGTCCTTGTATGTAATGTAATGAAACTTTTGTTTTTGGCGGGCCAAGCCATTTAGGAACAACATGATCTTTGCCTCCTCTTTCATGTGTTGCTGCTGGACACACTAGACCGTGTCATAAAAGTGGTCCACAGATCGATTCGGGGTGAAGATCCCCTGCCTGAATGTTTTCAGCTCGACCTTTGCTGCTTGCAAGTCAATTGGATGAGAGAACAACTCTTCCATGAGTTCCTCAAAACCCTCCCATGTGGGGTTTCCCTCTGGATTCTTTGTAAAATATATGTTTGCAAGCTGCTCAAACTCCTCACAATTCACCGTCAACTTTCCTTGTGTCCCCTGATCATCTAAGGAGATCTTTCTAAGCTGCATCAGTAATTCAAATCTCTTTAGCCACCTGTTCACGTATGACTTGCCATCGTATCTTTCAGCAGAGTCAAACATGGACCAGCTTGTCAAGCTTGCTGCTGTTGGTCTACCGCTGGTGGTAGGCTGCATTGTGCCACGTTGGATGGTGGCTGAACACGCATGGCGACTTTCTACCTGAAACTGTTTCTCGCGGTGAAAAGCGCATTTGGCCTCCTCTCCTGTCGCATGAACCGATACTGCCTCATAGATCTGTGCCACGCTGTGCTACTTCGCCTTCAGCATCTCACGGACAATGACTTCTTTTTCAAGATGGTGTAAGGCGACAGCAAGCTCTCTATGGAGATTGCAATTCTCCTCCAAAAGCTTACGATTCACCGTGTGAGCGTCGCTGACGTTTGTCCTAAGGGAGATATCCATTTCACCAATTATTCCCACAACAATGTTATAGTCCTCGGAACTCAGGTTGTCTTTCAGCCTCGTCACATCTTCCTCAATCTCGTAAAGACGGATTGCTTTGAAAAAAGTGTTATGGATACTTGGAGAGCTGGCAAGGCCCATCCGGCGGATGTTGTTCTTCTCAATCACGCATAGGTTAGAAGCGTTGTGCCGCTTTTGATCAGCTCCACGTATGGAGCCGGTTGTCTCGAGCTCTTGCCATGCAGCTTCAACGTAGATACCTCGAGTTGGAAATAACTCTCCTCCCCCATCATTCGAGTCATCCACAATATGAACATGACGCCTTTCAACCAGTCTGAGGATGGTAGTGTGTGCCTCTTCTTCCATCTCATGTTTATCGTCCTCAGATTGTTGCTCGGCGCTCTCATCATTCGCGATGTTATTTCCTTTGATCTTGAAGTCCCGGCTTCCTCTTCTCCAGCTACACCATGGTCACGTTCCTAGTCGCTAGTCATCCCATCCTCGGTTGCCGCTTAGCGGGGATTTGTAAGATCTGTTGTATGGGCATCGCCACCCACCACATTAAAGGGTGTTCCTCTTCTGCTATTGGCTCTGAGGTAGGCTTGGGAGTTTCTTCGAGAGCCTCTTGCTCAAGATTTTTGTGTGACTCTTCATGCCCCTTGGCTGTCTAGAAGACCAAGTGTTCATGGCTATCTTCCACTTCATGCACGTATGGTGGAAAGCCATGGGGGCGGTTGAGCGCTTGCTCTCAACGGATCACACGGTCCTCACCTTGACATCCGCCCTTTCACCCATACTGATGATGCGATGGAATTGGGACGGAATCGTCCGTTCCCCTTCGTAGTGTGTGGCGGATTGGGGAGCGGCCCTTGCACTTCCCTTTAGAGACCACCTTTGGAGGCGGACCTACGAAGAGCATGGATATGCTAGTAGCTCAGGCGGCCATGACTTTGGTACTTCCAGTACCTCACAATCCTTCTTCGAGATTGTGGCTAGAGTGTACGCTTTCCTTCGGCAATGTCATGCACTGTAAACCCGCTCCAATCCTCTCTTTTTCAGTGAATTACAAACTCACAGCTACACAATAATTCTTACTTTAGACCCTCTTTTCTCAATAAGATCTAGTCTCTCTCTCTCTCTCTCTCTCTCTCTCTCTCTCTCTCTAAGGTAGAGCTAAGTGAAAAATCTAAGGAGGGTATTCCCTCACTCCTTTAGAGTTTGACTCCCTTAGCCTACTGTGTGGTTCAAAAGGAGGAGATCCACTCACTCACTTTGAAACCCACATATGTAGTCTTCAAGTATGCCTTCTTAAAAGGACGAGTTTAACTCACTCACTTTGAAGACTTCACACTCATAGAACTACCACACTACTCTCCTAATCAAAGAGCAGATTTAGTTACTCAATTCAAAGGAGGTTGAAGAAGTTAAAAATGAAAAAGGAATCACAGCAAGAATAGTAACATGACATAAACTAGCCACGGCCGAGTGGCACAATACAGCCTCTAAAATTCTAGGAAGAGATAGATATTTTCAATACAAACTCAACAAAAAAAATGGCTTGTCAATTGGAGCTTTCTTGTGGGAGCAATGGATTGTTTTAATTCCTTGACCCGGGCCCAACTCTGGTCCGGAACTTTAGCTCCTCTTGGACGATGACGACCTCCACAGAGCGGAAAAATGTGGATTCCGGCTCAGTTCACATTTCCCATGGCCTAAAAGTTGTTGCCATAGCAGGGACCCCTGTTGTTGCGGCAGAGGTGGCTGCTGTCGAGGCTGGTTGTCTTGCCTCTCCGCCAGGGTCCATCTGGTGCATCACAATGCTTCTGTGACCGTGCTTGCAGCTACATGCCAAGCGAGGGTGTAGAAAAAAAAATCAGTGGAGTTCGCAACCCTAATTCGGGTCTCCTAGTGTGCCTCACATGGTAGTCTCATCGCGTTCAGCTCGACCGGGTCATGCCATGAGACCGGTGTGTATTAGGGCTGTGGCCAAAAGACGGTTGGCTGTAGCGCCAATGTAAAATTCAGTGGAGTACATCACGTTGAAAGGGAGGAGCTCTCGGTTTTCAGTCACAAATGGTCACAAAATGAAGTCGACTTTGTCGACGATGCCCGTTTGTCACACGTACCTCACTGCGTTGCGTTGTCATGGAGCGAACAGTCTCTTTGGAAGCTATGCCGTATTTGCAAAAACAAAGTTATGACTATGTCACAATCGTATCCATTGTGACACCCACTTCATTTTGTGCTCTCTTTCCTTTTAGACGAGAGCCTGTTTTTCATATGTTTCTATCTGTCGGTGGAATAACTACAATGCTTCATAGATATTATGAAACTCTCTCACGTACTTTCTATTTATTAATGTTTTGTGATGTATCTCTGTATAGAAGGATGCATCACAACATCTCATTCATGATTTTTGGAAATTTCTCCTCCCTGAAGTCAGAATACGACCTCAAGACCCGTCTGTCTTTTGTAACTGCCACATGGATCCCAAACTTGACCGTGCCAGGTGGCATGGTCAAAGTTTAGCTAGCAAGTTTGGACAAGATCAATGAAAACGTCAAAACATTTTCCCTCTACCGTTCATTTTTTTTTTGGAATTTTGGAAAGACAATAAAAATATGAATTTTTTTTCACGTAATCACCACCATTCCATTCAGCATCGTCTCCCGCACCATCAGTTAAATTTTTGCTACATTTGGACAACTTTCATGCTGACATCATCATTGTGGGTGATGATGTCGTAACCAATATAGCCAATTGTTTGGTAGGGATATCAACTTTAGCTACGTTTGAAATTTTCAAGGAATGCAATTGTATTTTCAATCGTCCACTTTTGCAATTTACCCTATTGAGTGTCCCATATGGCACCCAACAACGACAAGCAGACGAGGCCTACTGCTCCTTCTGGCTTTGGATCCGTGGCTGACACCTCCAACCCTCGCTCCTAGCCCATCTGCCCTCTGTTCCAGGCACAAGAGGTCATGTGGCAGCAGCAAGCAACACAGGAAGCCAGCGTTGAGGAGATTCTTACCATGCTACAGAGGATACAGCAGTATTTTCCAGTCGCAGCAAGAGCACCATGGTAAGACGTCCAGTAGCAAGGCGTGCAGCAAGAGGGTGTGCAGTAGCATCTGCCAAGTGGAGATGACAGAAATGGCCAATAACGAGGTCTTGGAGTTTCCGGTCAACATGCCTCTGGCCTCTGGCAATGAGAGTTTGTCAAGAGGATGAGCCGTCTCCAGTTGGGTCAGCAGAACACTCTCGCATAGGATTCCAGGTTGTCTGCACCTTCATTCTCGCAGCGCCACTCTCCCGGTATGTCCTTCGGTGGACTTCCAATTACCCGTGTGCTCGAGCGTTCCTTTGAGGTTACCCTTCCCACAGATCGGTGGCCAAAGGAATTCGAGACCCTTCCACCACACTATGATAGCGTAGTTGGGCGTGGCACCTTGGAGACCCTCTTCCAGGTATGGGATAATGCGGATGGCGCTTAGCCATATTAATTGAGCCTGTATCAGACAGCCGACCCCCGCCAGGTGCAGGTTGCGGCGAGAGCCATGCACGGATTGCTCTACGCCGTGCCCCAGTAAGTTGTTGTTGATTTCCGTCCATTCCTGAGGACACCTAGTAGAGGCATTGGAGCAGACCCCCGCCACGGCTAGGAGTTGGTCCTGACCCTGTTGGCAACCAAGACCCATGCAACAATGGCAGCGTGTCTCCAAGTTTTTTAATCCCTTCGGCAGGATCCCTCTCAGCCAGAGGCATCCTACTGGTGGCAAGACATGCGTGTCTACATTTGCCTTTGTACCGTTGGCAGCTCCCAGTTTTGGGTCCTGCACACCATCATGGTCGGGGCCCACATGGAGTTCATTGACATGTTCACCTACCTTGACCAGGTGATTCTCACTGAGCAATTGGCCTCCTTGGAACTCCCCCCTTAGGCCCATCAGTATAACCTGTAGTGGACGGTTGCACGTGAGGTTGCCCAGGCCCATCAGGTGTGTCCACTGGTTGTTATGACAACCGCCTCACAGATGACACCTCCCCTCTTCATTACCTCATCCTCAGCCTCATTTTCATCGCCCTCGTCCCAAGGTGTGGCCGTCGCTGTGTAAGGGAAAAGGGGAAATAAAGCCGTGATAAGGGACAGCAGTTGTAGCAGTGTCCACAGCAGTCCGGTGGTGGGAGTAGACATTCAGTCCACTGCTACAACTACAGAAGCACACATCACTACACATAGTACGCACAGTTTATTGACTAGATGCGGATCATGTGAGGCCTACAACCCATGCATAACCAGCAAACGGCTACCTCCAATGCCACCCAAACCGGCCACACAACCATGTTGATGGCTGACCCTCCACCCACTTCCGATGACACAGATGCCGTGGTATGGTTAATGGTCGGTATTTTATACACTACTAGATGGGTGTATAGGTACCTGCATAAAAATGTAGTTTCCTAGAAAGTTACAAAGATTATAAAGAGATTTTTGGTATTTAGACCATTATACATCTGTTAAGAGTTTCTTACAACACCTAGTTTATGTATACATTCTAAGAGACCTCCTATATTATCTTCCAGGCTTTTGTTTACATATACGTGATAATTTCATGTATGTACAAGACACTTCTGCTCATACCTGGGACACTCAGTCGGCTGCTCCCCCCTCCCTGCGGAGTGTACGAGACAAGTGTATGAGGGCATGTATGTGGTAGAAGTAACGAAACATACACTAGTGTACATCTCGTGACTTCCTCGAATACATCTCACATGAGTATACTAGTGTCTATTCTCAATATCCCCTCACGTGCACTGTCTCATACAGTTGTCTCATCCAGTTTCTTGGTTTTTTGAGGATGGGAAGACAGGTCCATTGAATTTGCTTCGTCCAACCTCCCCCCCCCCCCTTGAGTGTATGAGACGAGTGTACGAGGGGGTGTATGTGGTGGAAGTCGCAAAATGTACAGAAGTGTACATCTTGTGACTTCCTAGAAGTTTCTCGTGAAAGTACAGTAGTGTCTATTTTTAATACACCTCCACATACACTGCCTCATACACTCACCTCATACACTTTTTTTGTTTTGGAGGGGAGGGATGGGTCCACCAAAATCGCTCGGTCCCTCCCCCCTCATGAATGTATAAGTATAGGAGGGGGTATATGTGGCAAATGTTGCAAAATGTAAACAAGTATACATCTTGTAAATTTTTGGAAATTCTTGTACAAGAGTACACTAGTGTCTCTTTTTAACACCCCCCTCCCACATACACTGCCTCATTTTCTCGCCTCATACACTTTTTCTGTTTTGGAGGGGGGGCAGATCCCCCGACATCCCTCGGTGCCCCCCTCTCCCCCTCGAGTGTATGAGGCGGGTGTATGAGGGGGTGTTGGTGTGTGTGGCTTCCACCCGTCACGAGCGACGGCCAGGAGAGAAGCGGTACAGGAGAGCGTGACGACATGGTCCCCGATGCGGACCCCGAAGGCACCGGCGCGTCGACAGGTGGTGGACCACCCACGACTGCCCCATCGTCGACTGACCGACGACTGCCCCATCGTCGTGGATGCTATCTCGGACCTCCTGCAGTTTTTTCTGCAGCTTGTCCTTGATGTGGACGCAACTGGCACTGGAGCACCGATGAGTGGTGGCTCCATCCACCAGCAGCTGCCAGAGAGCTGCCACGACGCCCTGGGTGCTTGCAGGGGTGCTTTGTGGTTTTTCTGCAGACGCTAGAGTTTTCTCGATGGACTGGCTCTTGAGCCCAATTTGCATGTTTTGCATTTTCTGTCCACCGATCGGTGCCGGACTTATGCGTGTGACCATTCGTAGCGTCTGGCTTGAGATTCTGCATCTCTAGGCTCAGACAGCGTAGCGTTCTGATTTGTCTGCGCAGATTTACGGCCAAAATAGTGTTTTTGGGCCGGTTTTATGACAGACCTTGCACTGCCGCGTGCGACACCCGTCGTGCGCCGCGGCAGGTATTTATGCTGTGGAATTGTCATTTGTTATCTCTCTCTGCATGTGTTTTATTTATGGAAGCAAATTTGACACTGTTTGTGTCGTCTAGCCAAACCCTTGCCGTTTCGCGTCCGACCTGTGTTGACGCCGCGAGCTGACTGAGCGCTGACGCACAGTCAGAGGCAAGCGTGCTAGGAAGCTTCCTAGAATCTTCTCAGGGGTGTATGTGGCTGAAGTCACAAAATGTACACAAGTGTACATGTTGAGACGTCCTGGAAATCCTCTCACGAGACTACACTTGTGTCTTTTTTAATACTCCTCCCACATACACTGCTTCACACACCCTCCACTACCACAAGGCCCAGCAGGAGCCCAGAAAAAGCAAAAAAATAAAATCCACAACCCCGGTTGTGATTAGGGGATGGTTTTGTTTGCGGTTTGGCTATTCAATTACCTGGTCTGCAAGTGGTTTGAGTGGGGGGTCCGAGAATCCCCCATACGATAGAAGGAAACCTGCTGAGCCCCGCGATCGCAGGGCATAAAAGGTTCTCAGGCAAGCGGAAAGATAAAAACCCACAACCTCGGGTATAAGTAGGGGATGTGTTTTTACACAGGAAAGACTCTCGCGGTCTAAAGAACTCCATTTACGCGATACAAAGAAAACCGGATAGTAATAGGCAAGTTATGTCATTTCAAATATGACAAGGTATATAGTTAAAGAATAATATAGGTCACCCATTATTTCACCATGTGTTTCAAGAATACTCGACAAAGTATGTAAACCATTGTTGGTGCGCCTGGAAATGAACAAGTGTCAACCATGAAACTTCCATGAATGTTCCTAACATGTCCACCTAGCATGTACACTGGAACATGAGTGTATATTTTGAGGGTGATTGGTCATAAATGCAGATGCCAAAGACCCTCACGACTGTATCATCACAGAGCTTTGTCCTCCTCTGGCGCTCCACATTCAAGGATGTGTAAATGTGTTGACACAGTCGTGTGGTCCATCGTCTGCTTGCACTGTTGTGTTTGTGGCCCTTGATTATGTGTGTGGGGGAGCGTCAACTACATGTGATGACTTCGATCTTGACTGTACAGAGTGGTTAGACGAGTCCAATTTTTTTACTGACCATAGTAACTCCACTGTCCCTACTGAGCACCTGTTAGATGCGGAGTGTTCTGTGGCTCGTTGCTCGGTATCGACAGTGGGTCATGAGGCAAGGGGTACCGGATCACTGACTCCAGTGCCACTTACCACATGACTTGTCGTCACGCTCACTTCATCGTCCTTGGTCCTTTTGGGTCTGTTCGATCTGTGCACACAGGATCTGGTAAGTCTTTGCCAGTCCGAGACGTTGGGGGCGTGCACTTTTATGGTCCATCTGGCCCCATGCAAATCTCTTAGGTGCTCTACGTTCTTGCTCTGGAACTAGGCTTGCTTTCTTTTGGTGTTTGCATTTGGATGGATTCTCTGTTGAGAATTATGCTGAAGTTGCCACCGTTTCCACTTGTGATACTCATGCTGCTGCCCTCCATGTTTCTGTTGTTGATGACCTGTATCAAGTCGCTCAACACTCTTACTCCGTGCCTCCTTCCTCATCCTCTTCTGTGCGCATATTCGTGACTGGTGTGCTCTCTCCTGAGCACCAGCACTTGTTGTATCACCGCATTTGTCACGTAAGCTCGGACACCGTGTCCACACTCATTTGGACATAGCCTACCCTCGGTCTTGACGTGGATTCCTTCAAGATGCCACCCAAGACCGATTGCCTCTTTTGCGCTTCAGGTAAGATGCATCACTGCACTTTCCCTGACTCCATCTCACAAGGGTACAGTTCACGTTCGTCCACTCGGACCTCCTCGGTCTTTTCCCAGTCTATTCTCTCTCGGGGTCGCTAAGAGCTCACCCTCATTGATCATCTACCAAGGACCTGCATGGGTCCAAAGTCTCACCTTCGGGTGACATGTGTGTCTTTCTCAACATCCCTCTGTGATTGAAGAATTGGTGCTTGTAGGATGTCGCTTGCCATCGCATTGTTGTGCCTCAAGATGCCCTTTTCTTTGAGGCTCTCACCTACCACAACCTGTCCAGCATTTTGTCACTAGCTGCTGACCACGTTCCCACCTGTGTGGCTTCGTGGCTGATGGGACAGTCTCAACCTGCAGATGGATTTTTCGGGGCCTCCTCGCCTGTGGTCCGGTCTCTGACTGCTGATGATCCGGCCATCATCACCAAAGGTCTAATAGCCTTGTCGTTCCTTGCCAGAACACCTCATCACGTGCCAGCATCAATTCCCTGTGGCACACTAGATCTTGTACCAGCGTCAGTCTCCTCTATCAAAGCTGATCACGTGCTAACGCCAGCCCCCACCGGCACACCTCATTCCATGTCAATGCAAGTTCCCTCTGGCACACGTGAACGCACAACAGTGACATCATCCACAGTCACATCTAGTCATGTGCCTGTACCTGCTCATCCTACGTGCAAGATGACACCTGTCCATGTTCATTCTACATTCTTTTCCCTTTCCTACGACTCCACAGCCCTTGCAACTGAGGCCCAGCAGCCTCCTCTGCAGCCCGAGGTGAGCACCTAAGCATCGGGATGCTCCCGCGAGCCCAGTGGATGTCTCCAACCACTGGCTTCTAGGGTTCATCGGACTACTGACTCGACACCTAGGCGCCCGACTCATGGTGTTCACAGTGGCAGGCCCTGCATAAATACCCTTGGCTTGAGTTTCCAAGTGAACTACAATGAGGTGTAGCGAGCGTGTCCTGTAACGAGTTGGTCCCTTGAGAGTTCTCAATTTCTTGTAATTTTGTAGCCGACCTTGTTGTGGTCAGAACCATTTATGATGCGTATGTTTTAGCCACCCGAAGCTCTCCCTCGACGACACCTGATCCAAGCACATTGAAGGAGGAACTCTCGCCTTAAGATGCAGAGTTGTGCCATGTTGCTTGTGAGGATGAGTTGAGATTCATACGTGAGCACGATGTCTATGAGCTTGTTAACCTCCTGCCTAGGCAGAAGGCTGTACAGTCCAAGTGGGTCTTCTACAAGAAGTTGAAGTTGGATGGCACACTGGATCGCTACAAGGCTCGCTTGATAGCCAAGGGGTTCTCACAAGTTGAGGGTGTGGACTTCATTGACACCTTCACACCCGTTGGCTACATAACCACTGCTCGTGCTTTGTTCAAAATTGTTTCTCACCACAAGTGGGAGCCGTAGTAGATGGATGTGAACAAGTCATTCCTCCATGGCACCTTAGGGGAGGAGGTCTACATGGTCTAGCCACCAGGTTTTGAGGTTAGTGACAAGGTCTGGTGCTTGCGCAAGACCTTGTACGGCTTGAAACAGTCACCCAGGAGTTCAAGGAAATCAACGACACACTTACACGTGTCGATTACATGCAGAGTGACGTCGACCCGTCCCTCTTTCTCAGACGAATAGCTGAGAGCTTCACTTTCATCTTGGTCTACATGGACGACCTCCATATTGAGTCTCCTCCTATGAATGCCGTAAAGGAGACCAAGGCAGTCCTTTGTATTGCCTACAAGATGAAGGACCTTAGTCCTGCAGCTGCGTTTCTCAAGGTGGAGATCACACTTGATCTTCATTAGCAGACACTCTTGATACACCAGGCACGTTACGCCCGCATTGTGGAGGACCGTTTTTTTTACCTCCATGGTGCAGTTCTCATAGCCTCCACCTCCATCACACCTCACGAACAGGATGCTCTGAAAGTGAATGATCCAGCACAATTGTGGAAGACATCGGACATGACCCAATATTTATGCCTCATTGGCTCTTTGACGTACTTGGCCACTAGGACACGACATGATACCCTACTGCCACATGAATTCGTTATAATATTATTTTTGGGGGCAACAAAATCAAGTTTTTGGCTTCGCAAGCATATTCTTTTGGGCACAACGAATACGATTTATTACTTCCCTGAGCGGTAGGTTCAACATCGCTGTCGCTGGTCGGCCCGATGCGCTCGGATGATGACAACGAATTCAAAAGTACACCGCAACGTTATTCGCGGAAGAGGTTCTCGGCTGCGATTTGAGTGTTTGAACACGTTTTTGCTGAAGGGAGCACACATCACCCAAGGAAAAAGAAGCATACCAATGAAATCAAGTGTGCACTTGGTACCAATTTCGTTGTTTTTAGGAACAAATTCTTAATCACTTTGAGTTTGAACTTTTTGTGCACCATGGAAAATATTTTTTTCAATGAATTCATGTGGCACTAGGGTATTTCCTTCGCCGTCAACCTCATCGCACAGTTTTCATAGTATCCTCATGTGAGGGCCCTACCAAGGTTGTGCGAGTAGTCTGGCACGTGGTCTCCACATTGTACCTAGGACTCTGCTTTTGGACGACAGTGTTCGGTTGAGGTCAACAACTACACAAGTAGTAACTGGGTGTGGAGCCTTGATGGGTGCAATCGGATACGTTACGTGTTCCTGCTGGGTAGTACCACTGTATCGTGGCACACCAGCAAGGTGAGCAGCATTGCACGTAGCTCATTAGAGGCTGAGTATGATGCCCAGGGGACTTGGGCTATCAAGGTTGTGTGGTTGTAGCGTCTCTTTCATGAGTTGCGTCAGTCTATACCTTACATCCTTTCACGCTATAACAACCAGAGTGCTCTTGCCATTACAAAAAACTCTGGGGTGTTTCTTGCCATGTTACAAAACACATTAGTTTTCAGCATCATTTTGTGTGTGATCTCGTGGAGCGACAGGTGATCTCCGTCATCTAAGTCGGCACGGACATGCAGCAGGTTGATTTCCTCACCAAGGCACGGGCATGCGAAAAGTTCATGGTGGTCATTCAGTCTGACGGGCTTCACCCCTTACCTGACAGTGGGATCGAGTGGAGTGCATGAGTATGGATTGTTGAGCATCTCGTTACACACATGTGTCAGTTCTACATGCATATGGAGATGCTTACCATTGGGTCATGGTGGAGTGTTGTGATGTGAGTCGTTTCCATCTGTCTGTATAGCTTACTATGAGTACTCTACCATATCCATGCTTGTGCACATCCCTTGTACGTACGTAGCTGGTGCCGAAGCACCGACGTGTGGTAGCTCCACCCACTAGTAGCTGCCAGACGACAACCACGGCGTCTCGAGTGCTTGCTGGAATGCTCTGTAGTTTTTCTACAGTCGCTAGAGTTTTTGGGGTGGATTGGCTCTTGAGCTCGATTTGTATGTTTTGCACTCTGTGTCCACTAATTGATGCCGGACCTGTGCGTGTGACAAGTCATAGCGTCTGACTCAACATTTTGATCTGTAGGTTCAGACGGTGTTGCGTATGGATGCATGTGCATAGAGTTCAGGCAAAAACAAGGGTTTTGGGCCAGTTTTAAGATAAACTGACACAGTCGTGTATGTATCCCGCGGTACGCCGCGGTAGGTATTTATGCTGTAGGGTTGTAAGTTGTCATTCCTCTCTGCACGCTGAAGCTACGGTGCTTATGAGACTTTGAGCGTCTCGCCTAGCCGAATCCTTGTTGTACCCGCCCTTTGTGCTAGTGCCATCGTTGACTCAGCGGCTGACTCAGCGTCAACATCAACATTGCTAGGAAGCTTCCAGGTAACTTCTCAATGTTCGTTTTTGTCTCAAATCTCTCACTTGTACTCTGTTGTGTCCTCCCGACTTGTGTACATCAGCGTGCACGTGACTGACGGCGAGACACGATGTTGATGGAGTGTCGTCCGGTGGAGCTGACGCACGCTAAGGCCTATACGTAGTTTGCTACAGCCTCCTCCCTCCAACACGCCCAGCTCCATCAGCAGACCTCCTCGGCAGACGAGCCACTGGCAGGCAATGTTGCTACATATGTTGTCTGCACACTTCTAGCACCATGTTTGACTGCACTGTTGCGTTCGCAGCGCTATGTTATGCCTAGGGTCCAAGTTTCATGATTTTCTGGCACTGATGGTATCAGGGATTAGCATAGACGCTGCCTGGATTTAGGCAGCTCATAACTCCACATTGTCATTTTTCTAGCTGATTATGACCGCATGACTGCATTTGCAGCGTGCGTATTATGGTATGCTCCAGTTTTCAGGCAAAACGGACGACGCCCGGGTTTGGGTTGTCGGCAGTCTGGCAGGGCTCACCAAGAAAACCCTGCCTGCGAGAAAATAGGTCGATTTTCTGATTGGCTTAGAAACTGAGTAACAAGCTCTATAGAGCAAGGGGGCAGCTAGAAATTGGAGGGGTTTCCCATTGTTGCTCATTCTTGTTTCTTAATCAGTCACTTCCGGTTTTCAGCTGCTTTCTGGTGCTAACACTGGCGCGCGCATATCGGAGGAACAAACCCAGAGCACTCAGACTTAGACTCTAGAGCGGCAGACTGAGGGGGGCAACAGACTAAGCAATGAGTGTGGAAGCCCGCACACTAAATCAACAATGCAATTGCCTCAACCTACGCTTTAGAACAGATTCTAGCTTGGTATCAGAGCCAGAGCGCAGCAGTAGCAGCAGACAACTGGCGTACAGGTTCATGACTACGCCGGCGGACCCCCATACGTGCCAGTGCAGGAAAAATGCTGCCAGATTTTTCTTGGCAGCATTGACCCGCCTGGTGGCAGCGTCAGATTCTTTCACACGGCCACTAGGCCAGGGGAAATGCTGCCAGATTTTTTCTGCCAGCACTGACCCCCACGCGTGACGAAGGAGGTGAGCGGCAGGCTGCGTCAGGCACCTGTTGGCGACGACGCACGTGGCGACGTCAACCAGGTGTAGTGACTGGAAGCAGCAGCAAGTAGCAACAATAGCCTACAGCAATAGCATCAGCTTGTATTAGCAGCAAGCAGTGGCCGTAGCAGCCAGCAGCAGCTATACATAGCAGCAATAGCCCGCAGCAGTAGCAGCTCGTGGTAGCTTGCAATAGCAGCACCCTGCAGTAGCAAGCAGCAACGGCAGCCAGCAGCAGCAGCCCATAGCAGTAGTTGTGCTCAACAGTAGCAAGCAGCAGCAGGAGCCGCCTACAGCAGTAGTAGCAGCGAGGAGCAGCCAGTAGTAGCCAGTAGTAGCAGCTGTAGCAGCAGCTAGCAACAGCAACAGTTGTAGCTACTCGTACCCCGTTGCTCGTAGCGAGCAACGAACTGCGAGCTTGCTGAAACAAAAAAAAGAAGAAAAAAGGAAAGAAAAGGGGAAACACACAAAAATCCCCCACTCTACAGGTGGGGGATTTTTGTGTGTTTCCCCTGTGGTGGTGGCTGCAACCGCTATAGCGGTTGCAGCCACCACCACAGCCGCTATAGGAGCCGTAGCAGCCGTAGCAGCACGCAACAGCTGAGCGGCAGCAGCAGCAACAGCAACAACAGCAATAACTACAGCAGTAGTAGTAGCTGCTGGTACAACAACAACTACAACAACAAGAGCAGTTGTAGCAGCAAACCAGCAACAGCAACAACAGTTACAGAAGCAGACCAGGATCAGCAACAACAGCAGCGGCGGTAGTAGCAATAGCTGCAACAACAGTTGTAGCTACCCTACAGCTAACACAGTAGTGGTTCCAGCAACAACCACTGCAGTCGTCAACCATCCACAGCTGACATCACCATTGACATCACTGCTGTCGTCAGCAACAATCACAACAACAACAAGATCTATGCACCAACCCTGCAGATAACGTAGCAATAGTTGCTGGCGTTAGCCATCCTATGCTGACGACACTGCTAACATCACTACTGACATCAGATATACACATAAAAAAGGGGAACAAGGAGGGGAAATAAAGGACACCATGGCAAAGAACGAAGAGGGGTCCTCCTCTGATGGAGGATCTCCCTTCTTGCAACAGCTGCAGCACTTGCAGCAGTAGCAGTAGCATCAGCTACCGCCACTACAACAACAACAAGAACGACATCAACAGCAGTAGTAGCAGCAAAAGTAGCAGCCATGACAACAGCAGCAACAGTAGTAGCTACAATAGCAGTAGTAGCAGCAGCAGTAGCAGCAATAGCAGTATTAGCAATAGCAGTAGCCAGAGTAGTAGCAACACCGGCAGCAGTAGTAGTAGCAACAATAGGAGTAGTCACAAGAGTAGTAGCAGTAGTCACAACACCAGCAGCAAGAGCAGCACCAACACCGTGCAGGCTCTGTCGTAGGTCATGATGGCACAAGAGATCCGCTTGCCACTTTGTACCAACAGCTCACAACTGTAATACAACAGCTAGCGGCACTACAGCTACCGACATCGCTGTCGCAGAAGCAGCCACAACAGTAGCATCAGCAGCTGCCGCAGTAGCAGTAGCAACAACATCAGCAAGCACCTTTTGTTCCACCCGGGTGTGCGAGCCTTGCGGTATCGTATGCCACATAGTACCTGGCATAGCAACACACCCAGTGCCAATAGAAAATAGTGACGTCAGTCCTAGGCCCTCCTCTGGGTGCTGGACGGAGGCCAAAGGACTTCGAAACCCCGTTGCCGCCACTTCAGGCTGGCGACCAGTTCCGGAGCTGGGAGCTCAACTTCTGGATATGGGCACGGGGCAAGGGTTTGTGGCCCTATTATATTCTACCCTTTGACTCCACCCAGGCCGACCAGGTGTATGAAGCTGGTCGCGCCGTCCGTGCCCTTGTCCATGTGGTCCCTCCAACTGCACGTTTCTCCCTTGAGCCCTTCCTTGGTGACCTCACCACTTGCACTCTCCCTGACCCGACAGCGGCGTGACACGTAATCACATGTCCTCATCGCCTGTCCAGTGATGCCGAGACCAGCTGCTTGATCCGGGAGTTCAACTCCCTCCGCATGGGGGAGACCAAGACGGTCACCTCCTATTGGCAGCATGTAGAGGACATCCTGCGCCGCCTTGGAAAATCTGCACCACCCCCTCTCTCTGCGCTCTTGACCATCAAGCGCAGCACCACCGACCCCTTCTTCGACGTCTTCGTCCACTACTCCCAAGACGTCCTCACCGTCATGGCTGCCCAGGGTACCCTCATGCCCTAGGCATACGAGCACTTCCTCTACATCGAAGAGGCTCATCCGCAGTTACACATCCATTGCACAGAGTCCCTCGCCTCTCTTTCTGTCGCCTCCATGGCCGTTGCCGCTCCAGCAGTAGCAGCGTCTTCCGGCGCCACCTAGTCTAGCAAGAAGAAGCGCAGGGGCAAGAAGGGCAAGGGTCCTCAGCAGTATTCTAGCAGATCCGGCGGCGCCAACCTTGTCTGCCACGACTGTGGCCGGTCAGGACACTGGTTGTACACGTATCCACTCCCGACTGACAAGGCTTGCGTCATCGTCGCCATGCGTCACCAGCGCGAGCGTTGCCAGCACGAGCGTTGCCTTGCCACCAGTGTCGTGACCGTTGCTGCTCCTACTACACTTGCGCCGCTCGCGACGGCTCATCCGTAGTATCTTCCATAGCCATCCGCACCCGCTCCTCCGTCACCGGTACCTTCCTCATCCTTCTTGGACTCTGGTGCCATTACACTATATTCTGCCTACTCCGTTGGACCTTCAACTTGCAAGCGTCAGCTAGAGCAATTCATCGCACTCCAGCTCGGCCTTCCTTGCCCTCCTCCTCAAGGAAGTGAGAGTTGCGTAGTCTCTAGTTCCTCCCTACACTGCATGATAGAGTCTGTGCTACGGTCGTGTCCTGTATCTTTGTCCACACCATCCTCTACCATGCCTTTCCCACCCGCTCCTCTTTGTGATGACATCGTCTCGATGGATGACTGGCAGTCCCTCTTCGTACCTCCGTCCACCGCGTCACCATCGCTCGCCCATTGCCATGTGACTATCACCGACCTGGCCACACCGGTCCAGGACCCGTCAAAGACCTGGATCATCGACTCCGAGGCTATGCATCACATGACGGCCTCGCGTGAGGCCTTTAGTGTCCTTGGTCCTGTCACCGATGTCACTGGGGTTCAGACAGGTTCTGGTCAAGTGTTACCCGTTCGTGGGGTCGGTGTCGTTCATTTCCATGGTCGTGCTTGTGATGTCTTTGTGACTGATGTCCTCTTTGTCCCTGGCCTTGAGCTCAGCCTCCTGTCTGTCACCATCCTTGATCGCATGAGCATGGAAGTTCTGCACTCGTGTGGTGTGGGCACTATGCCGTTGCATCCCACAGGTCGTGTCATTTTGCATGCCACCGCCCGTGGCAACTTGTGGCACATAATGCGCCTGTCCGCTTCTACCTCTGTCCTCTCCTCATCGGTCGACATTGGCCACGTGTTTGTTACTAGCACACTGTCTCCATAACACACGCGCCTCTTGCATCGCCGCCTCTGTCACGTCCTCTCTGCCGCTGTTGATAGCATGTTTCGCACGCAACCAGCCACGAGACTTGTCCCAGCCTCCTTTCCTCTGTCGTATCCCAATGAGTGCATTGATTGTGCTTAGGAGAAGATGCAATGTTCCATCTACCCCTTATCTGCCTCTTGAGCGACCGTCCTGTTCGACTTGGTTCACTATGATGTCATGGGTCTCCTCCCGAAAGAGTCAGTCGGTGAGTACGGTTGTTACGTCCTGACACTTACGGACGACTACTCTTACTATCGCTCAATCATCTACCTTCGGTAGGAGAGCGACAACGCTCCCACCATTTGTGACTAGCTTGTCCATGCTGAACGCGAGTGTGGTCGTCCCCTTCGTCGCTTTTGTTTTGATCGCGGAGGTGAGTTTCTAGGGGGGATCACACTCTTCCTCGCCTCCCGTGGTGTCCATCATGAGACGTCAACGCCCTACATGCCTGCCTAGAACGGCATTTCTGAGCGATGGAACCGTACCATGGCCAACGCCGTCTGCACCATGCGAGTCGAATCTGGCATTTCTGACGGCTTCTACTTTGAGTTCATGACCTACATGACGTGGGTCTAGAACCGGATTCCCCACGGATCCATTCCCCGTACCAACACTGGTGTGGAGAGCGAGCCGACTTGCGTCCGGCCCGCGTCTAGGGTTGCATGGCCATCGTTTGGTTTCCTGCCCTACACCAGGGTTGCAAGCTTGAGCCTCAGGGCCATCCCTGCACCTTCCTTGGTGTCTCGCGTTAGTCAAAGGCATGGAGTTTCTGGGATCCCATCCGACACTGCATCTTTGAGTGTTCCTCTTCTTTGAGGACCTGTTTCCCTACGACCTCATTTGCTCCGGCACGTCGCTATTTCTCCCATCGCGTAGGGGATTGGTGGGTCCGTCCTCCGTCCTGTCGCGTCCGGGCGTTCCATCGTCTGCATCCGCGGGTCCGTCTACGCCGGCTGTCCCATCTTTGTCCGACAGTCCCTCAGAGCCGGCTGCCCCCTTCGTGTCTGCCAGTCCCACAACGTCCATTGCCCCATCTGTGTCCGACAGCCCCTTAGATCCTGCTACCTCGTCCGTGCCCACCAGCCCCTCAGAGTCGGCTACCCCGTCCGTGTCCACCAGCCCCTCAAGGTCGGCTACCCCATCTGTGTCTGACAGCCCCTCAGAGCCGGCTCCCTCGTCCGTGCCCGCCAACCCCTCAGGGCCGGCTGCCCCGTCTGTGGCTGCCAACCCCTCACGTCCGGCCGCCCCGTCCATTTTTGCCAGCCCCTCAGGGCCGACTGTCCCGTCCGCGTCCACGAGCCCCTCAGAGTCAGCTGCCCCATCCGTGCCCGCCAGCCCCTCAGGGCTGGTGGCCTCGTCTGTGTCCACAAGCCCCTCGAGGCCGGCTGCCCCGTCCGTGTCCACCAGCTCCTCAGGGTCGGCTGTCCCGTCCATATCGGCGTGCTACACACGTGGTCCAAGAGGTATCCTTAGACCCAGGCCGACAATGAGCACTCAGGCCGCCTCCTCACATCCTCTCGCGCCATCACCCCCTGTCATCCGACGAGGCTCCTTACCTCATGTCAGACCCACTTCCACATTCATGTGTGGGGATCCCGGCACCAAGGGACTTGGCTTGGCCACACTATCAGTTATCTTTGAACTACATCTAGGGTCACTTTTGGGCTATGCCTTGCTCCATCAGGAGCACCGATATGCCGTTGCGGCCACGCTCATGCGGATGTCACTAGGGGCGCAGGACGCACACGTCCTTGCTGTCCACCCCACATAGCAACCAGAGGACCCAGCTACCCTACGTGAGGCTTCGGCGTCTCCCGAGGCCGCTCATTGGGAGGCTGCATGCACCGACGAGCTTGCCGCCATTTAGCAACATCACGTCTATGAGCTCATTGACCTCCCCCCGAGCTGTAAGGCCATCAGTGCCAAGTGGGTTCTCCAACAAAACTAGAAGCCAGATGGGTCCTTGGACAAGTAAAAGGCCCGTCTCACATCCAAGGGGTTTGCTCAGGTCCCTGGGATCGACTATGCCCAGATCTTCGTCCCGGTCGGTCGGTTCTCCACCAGCCGGGCGTTGTTCAGCCTGGCTGCCCAGCACGGGTGGGACTGGCATCACATAGATGTGAGTAACGCCATTCTCCATGGCTCATAGGAGGGCGATGAGCTCTACATACTGCAGCCTCCAGGCTTCGACGATGGCTCCGGAAAGGTCTGGAAGTTGCGAAAGGCCCTCTATGGCTTGAAGCGGTCACAGCGCTACTGGAACCAAGAGATCAGTTGTACGCTTCTCAACGGCGGCTTCCTTCGCAGCTTCACCAACCCCGCGATGTTCATCAGTCCACGAGGTCACACCCTCGTTGTTGTCCCGGTCTATGTCGACAACCTGCTCATCGCATCACCGGATGCAGCTGCCATCCAGCGGGTCAAGGACCTACTGCATGCTGCCTACCAGTGGAAGGACCTCGGGCTAGCACGAGTCTTTTTGGGCATGGAGCTTGAGCATGATCGCTCTCTGGGCATACTGCATGTCCATCAGGCCGCCTACATCCAGACCTTGTCCAGACGCTTCGCTGAGGACCTCCCCCTTGTCCCAAGAGTCTCCTCACCCATGTCGCCCAATGGTCAGACGATGCTCAAGAGCTCTGATCCAGTTGTAGTGGGGGAGCCAGTAGATGTGACTACATATTTGCGTGTCATCACATCGCTAATGTTCTTGGCGACGACGACACGTCCACACATTGCGTTCGCTGTCAACCTCTTTGCACAGTTCTCTCAGGAGCCGCGTCACCTCCACTTTGAGGCCGTGATCCAAGTACTACGCTATGTCATCTCTATCCCATGGCGAGGCCCCATGTTCCGTTGACAGTTGTCAGTTGTGGCAACGGGATACACCGATAGTGACTGGGTTGCTAGTCTGGACGGTAAGAGTCGTACTGGATGGATCTTCCTTGTCGGCGGAACGGCTGTGTCCTGACACAGCGGCAAGCAAGGTTGCATTGTGTGCAGCACAGCTGAGGCTGAGCATGTAGCCCTTGGCTCTCGCGCTTGTAAGAGAAAATGGTTGTGCCGCATGTTGTCCGAGTTGCGTCAGTCAGTCCCATCCATCACGCTTCCTGTGACAATGAAAGTGCCATGGCCATTGCTGACAATGACGGTGTGCATCAAACTTGCACAAAGCACATCAATGTGGAGTATCACTATGTGCATTTGTTGTTGCAAGACGGCAGCATCAACATTGTGTGGGTTGAGACAGCACGGCAGTTGGCTGACGTTTTGACCAAGGCACTGACGCTTGACTCGTTCAAGAAGGCTATGAGTACAGTCGGTGTGTGTCCGTGAGGCTCTCTCTCTCCCTGTCTGCTTGGTCTCTCTGCTCTCTACCCGTCCATGTACACTACACTTGTGAGTCATGGGGGAGTGTTGGTTTTTGTCTCACGTCTCTTACTTGTACATTGTTGTGTCCTCCCGGGTTGTGTACATCGGCGTGCAGATGACTGACTGTGAGACACGACGCTGATGGAGTGTCATCCGGTGGAGCCAACGCATATTGAGGCCTACACGTAGTTTGCTAGACCCTCCTCCCCCCAATGTGCTCAGCTCTATTGGTAGACCTCCTCGGTAGTCATACCGCCGACAGGCACTGTCGTTGCATATGCTGTCTACACATGTCCAGCACCGTGTTTGACTGCACTATTGCGTTCGCAACGCTATGTCATGCCTAGGGTCCAAGATTCATAATTTTCTGGCAATATTGGTACCGGAAATTAGCGTAGATGCTACCTGGGTTTAGGCAACCACAACTCCTCAGTGTTATTTTTCAAGATAATGCTGACCTCACGACTGTGTTCGTTGCGTGTGTATTATGGTATGGTCCAGTTTTCAGGCAAAACGGACGAAGTCCAGGTTTGGGCTGTCGGCCGTCTGACAGGGCTCACCAAGAAAACCCTACCTGTCAGAAAATAGGTCTATTTTCTGATTGGCTTAGAAACTGAGTAACATGCTCTAGAGAGCTAGGAGGGGGCTAGAATTTGGAGGGGTCTCCCTTTGTTGCTCATACTTATTTCTTAATGTCACATCCAGTTTTCAGCTGCTTTCCGACGCTAACACTGGCGCGCACACCTCTGAGTAACAAACCCAGAGCACTCAGACTTAGACTCAAGAGCGGCAGACTGAGGGGGGGGAGCAGACTAAGCAACGAGCGTGGAAGCCACGCTGCATCAACAACACAACTGCCTCAACCTGCGCTTTAGAACATTTTCTAGCTCTCAACAATGGCTCTGCATGGAGATTTCTCACTCAAGACTGGAGTTTGGTGTTGGTTCTAGTCTCTCCAGGTAGCCACTGAGCCTCCCAGGATGTTGCCTGCGATAGCCTCGTAGTTTCTAGGCAGCTTCCTAGATGAGCTGTGTGGAACGGGGCGAGTGAGCACAATGGAGCAATGGACATACCATGGATGCGGTCAACGCTTGTCTTAGAACTTTACTCACGCCAAGAAAATTTAGAGTGGGGGAGCGAGTGAGGTAAGCACCGGTGAGCATGCACCTACACCTAGCTCCACGCTCGGGTGGGCCAGTGCAGCCACCCTCGGGTCGAGCCCGACCACTCGGCATTAAACCGAGGATGGCTATTCACCAAAACCGGCACGGTGGCCCCCTAAGGATCGGCACCCAGGAAATATGTAACCACCCCAAAACCCTCAGAGGCAAGAAAGCATGATGCAGGGCACGGTTGTGAGAATGTACGAACCCTAGCATCTACTGCATCAAAGAATCATAGAAAGTCATGCAATGGCCATGTATATGCCAGAGGACACCCCTGGGTCCAGCAACAACTTGATGACGCCAGAGGCTCAAGTCAACGTGGACTCACATGACGCCTCCACAGGTGAGGTCATTGTCATTGAATCAGTACACGTGTGTGTATAGTGTGGAAGACAAGAGGGCATAGAGCTATGAGTGACCAACGAACTTCAACACTCCCCCATGACCCGGAGGCATGTGATCCCGAACACATGAAGACGATAACAAGGTGTATTGAATAGAAGTACCAGAGTTGCACCATGCAAATTAACTGGGGTCATGCGGACAGATGAGACCAACAGAGTGAACAGCACTAATGAAGACATTTTGGTTGAGGGCCTTAGTGAGAAATTCAGCTCTCTGAGAGCGTGTATCCACCCAATCAACTTGGACAATGCCACCAGCAATGCACTCACGAAAAAAGTGATGTTGTACGTTGATATGCTTGGTGCGGGAGTGATGCATGCCACTGTTGTCGGCAATGGCCTTTGTGCCTTGATTGTCACAACACACAGTGATGCAACGGATGGGAACACGCAACTGCTGCAGCAGAAGACACAGCCAGACAGCCTCACACATGCATGTGCCAAGAGCAACATACTCAGCCTCAGTGGTGCTACGAGTAACACACCCTTGTTTGCCATTTTTCTAGGAGACTACAGTTCCAGCAACCAAGAAGATGTATCCAGTTTGGCTGCGTGCATCAGAGTCATGTGCCCAGTCACTGTCTGTGAAGTCGTCCACCACAACTGAGGGTTGTGCACAAAAGTACAGCCCGACACGAGGGGTGGAAATAGTGTAGTTCACTATACGCAGGGCAGCCTCAAGATGGCGCTCACGGGGGCACTGAGAGAACTGAGACAAGAAGTTCACAGCAAAGGCAACATCAGCACGCGTAGTGGTGGCAAGGTACATCAGGGAGCCAATGACCCAGAGGTATTCGGTCACATTGACCATCTCCCCCAGTTTGGACAGTTCCAGATACTTCAGTAGGGACTGGCCAGAGGGGGTCATAGGCATGGATACTGTGGGAACTACTATGAGAAGCGGTCCGAAGCCCTCCCCTAAGTTGCGCAAATATGCAGCTTGGTGAACGTGCAGGCTACGATGTGCACGATCATGCTCCAATTCCATACCCAAGAAAACATGAGCTGGACAAAGGTCCTTCATCTTGTATGCCACTTGGAGCAAAGACTTTGCAGCTTTGATAGATGTAGTATCAGGGGAGGCAATAAGAAGATCATCCACATAGACAAGGATAGCGACGAGTGGCTTGGTGGGAGCACTGAGAAATAGCGGGACCCATAGTACTTCTTTGGAAGCCTCCCTTTTCCATGATAGTTGTGATTTCTTGGTTCCAGTAGCGTGGGGACTGCTTCAAGCCCTTGAGAGCCTTGCATAGATGCCACACTCAGCTTGTTATATAAAAAAAGTCGAGCGGCTGTACCATATAGATCTCCTCGTCCAAATTGCCATGAAGAAAGGCATTGTTGACATCCATTTTCTCAAGCTCCTGGTCATGCTGAGCAACCAGACTGAGAAGAGCCCTAGATGTAGTGTAGCGGTCGACTGGGGCAAAGGTCTCGTCAAAGTCAACACGAGGGATTTGAGAGAACCCTTTTGTAGTGAGACTGGCCTTTTACTGTTCAGCGGTGTTCTCAGGGTTCAGCTTGTGATGGTACACCCACTTGGCTGCAACCGCCTTGCGGCCCAGTGGGACGTCCACGACCTCATACATACCGTGCTCAAACAGTGCGTCAAGTTCGGCGTTCATGGCTTCCTCCCACAAGGGGGAATCAGAGGCCGTGCGGGCTGCTTGCACAGTCAAAAGTTCAGGTGAAAGAGGGGAGAGACCAGAAGCAGCAAAGTACGAGGAAACATACCCAGCTACAGACGAAGAGAGAGCTCAGTGAAACTCTTGTTCAATGAGAGAGTAGCTAAGTGTTGTGCTGGGGTGCACCACAGAGATAGCTGCAACCAATGCAGAGGTTGCAAGACCAAGAGCACAAAGACGAGGGTCACCAGAGACAATTGGGTGTGACTGAGATGGAAGGACCCGGAGACGACCACCACACGTGTAGAGTGAGACTAGGGGGACAAACGGGACACACGTGATAGAAGGGATTGCAGCGGAGCACGGGTGCATAGAGACCGAAGGAGAAGGACAATCAGCTATGGTAGAGGGCTCAGAGAGGACAGGAGGCGGCGCGGATGTGGCACCAGGTTCAATGGCACAGGACGAGGGAGAAGGTGATGGTGAGCGAGCAGAGGGCTCAGGAGGGTCAGATGAGAAGAGACAGGGGACTCCACGGGCGTAAGGGAGTCCAAAGGCATAGTGGAGGCCAGGGAAGGAAGCCCCAGGGAGGGAGAGGGGCCCAGGGGCTCGGAGGAGACAGGGGGTCTCGAAGGATGCACAGAGGGGAGAACAGAAGGCCCAGAGAGAAGAGGATCACTCCCACCCCGAGAGGGCGGAGAGAGGGATCCATCAAAATAGGGAGCATCGTGCTCAAAGAGGTGCTCAAAGAAAAGAGCATCCCGAGACTCAATGACACGACAACGGGAGGGTTCCCAGAAGCGCCAAGCTTTGGAGAATGGGGAGATGCCGAGAAAGATGCACAAGCGACCACGGAGAGACACCTTACCATCTCGTTGGTCTGCCGGGATCCACACAGAAACAAGACATCCCCTAACACGATTAAGGGTGAGATCAGTATGTCGGCCCATCCAGCGTTCAAAGGGTGTGACAGAGTGAGGGAGAGGGCCATGAGGAATCCGATTCCAGGCCCAAGTCCTATAGGACATGGCTTCAAAAGCGAATAAGGGAGACTGTCTAGAGCCAGAGAGAAGGAAGAGTATACCATCAGCAAGGGTGCGATTCCAACGCTCAGATATGACGTTCTGCTACGGGGTGTAAGGGACAGAGGACTGAAGCCAAACACCATGGGACTCGAGGAAGAGAGATGTGGGACCCAAAAATTCTCCACCCCGGTCAGTGCAAAAAACCCGCAACGAACGGAGACATGCACGTTCAGCCTAAGGAAGCGAGGACTCAAGAACGTCAGTGACATCATTCTTGTGGTGAAGGGCAAATACCTAGCAGTAGCGAGAGAAGTCATCAGTCAAGCAGAGGACATAACTGCCGAGGCTACCAAGGAAGTCCTAGGGCAAGGGACCCATGACATCAGCATGGAAGAGATCAAGGGGATGGGAGGTAGTAGACACAGCAGTACAGAACGGGGTGCGATGCATTTTGTCACTGGCATAGTCCAAACAGGACAAGGTACAGGGATGTGCAAATGTGGCAGGGTCAAGACCTTAGGCTGGCCGAAGGCGGAGAAGACACTGGATGGCGGCATTGTGAATGTGATTGAGGTGACGATGCAACAGATCAGCATGGGCAGGAGAGAACGACGGTGTGACGTGAACAAGAGCAGATGTAGCAGAAGACGATGGCAACGTAAGAGGAAAACGAAACAGATGGTCACAACATACACCACGAAGAACAACACGGCCAGAAGAGCAGAGAGAAATGGAGGCCAGGCCGTCGCTGGTCTAGAAGTCCATGCCCTGGTCATCAAGGGTGGTCACAAAGAGAAGGCTGACCTCAAGGTCGGGCACATAAAGCACATCAGGTAAGTAGAAAGTGCCCCCAAGGCCGACAAAGCGAACAAAACCAACGTGCACATAGAACGAACGAACCCAACGGGCCCGAGGGACACAAACGACGATCGACAGGAGGTCATGTGATGTATGGCCCTAGAGTCAATGGTCTAAAGACCAGGGAATACGTCAGTGGAGGGGAGAACAAGGAAAACAGCAACGGTACCACAGGTTGACAACAGAGATCGGCCACCAAGACGAGTGGGAAACGTGTGAGACTACCATTGTTCAGTCCAGTCACGATCATCAGGTAGGACCCCATGTGCACCACCAGACGCAGCACCACGGAGGATGGCGTCGGACTCACAAACAGATACACGCGACTGGCCACTCACACTCTCACCTCCCCCAGAGCAAAGGTGAAGCAGTTCCGCCAGGCGACACTCAAGTGTCCGCTCATCGTCACGACGGTCAGAGGAGCAGTCGGAGGAGCGATCAGACGACCGGTCGGAGAAGTGACAATTTTCAGGTGGCCACGAGGGCACGGGGTAGTGAGAACATGGGGGTCCGTAGTATGGAGGGCCGGACCGCAGTGGAATTCAGCCCCAGGAGCTGGCTGGGGGTGGTGACGACTACAAAGGAGTGAGAGTGGTGATGAGAGTGGAGCCGGAGGAGGAGGATGAGGACAATACAGTCATCACTACTGCCGCAACAGAGGAAGCGGACATGCCCGTGCGTGCCCAGTGAGCATGCATGGAGGAGGCGAGACGCGCACCATTACGAAGAGCTGGGCATCTGGGCGCAGAGTGACTAGTGCCACCAAAGTTCCAGCAGGTAATCTCAGTGGTAGTAGGGGAAGGAGTCTTCCCACCACGAACGCCTCCCCGCCCTCTGCCGCCATGGCCATCCCTGCGGCCAGAGCCATCCCCTCCCACGTGAAGCAGCATGAGTGGGATGGACGGCTGCATGGGAAGATGAGGGGGAAGAGGAGGTGACAACTGTAGACGAGGAGGATGAGGTGGTGATGACGGCGAGTGCAACGCGGTGTATGCGCTTGTTCTATAAGGGGGTTCTACCAATCTGTGAGATAGGAGACAATTAATTCAAAGAGAGGACCAATCCCCGGCGAGGAGTCCGTAGGGACCGGGGCAGTAGTGAGCCACTCGAGCTCTGCCTGGGAAACGTGCAGATAAACATCAGACAGCTCAGGGACGAGACCACCGACAATGGACAGGCAGGCTGAGAGAGGACCCAGAGATGCTTTCCGAGGTCACGCAGCAGGTGTAGACTACGCGTCCAGTATTCGTCAACAGTCTCATCTGTCCGCATCTACAATGTGTTGAACTGGACAGTTAGAGTGCTCTGGGCGGCATGCCCAGTCACAGTTTTGCGATGACAAACGAGGGCATAGGCACCAACTGGGTCAACAGGGGTGCCGCGCATGGGGTCAGCATTGTACGTACCTATGTCATCCAGAAGGTTCTCAGGCCCTGCATTGATGAGGGCCCGCACAGCACGGGCGGCCTCAGCAGGCTGAGGTGTGAATGGCGGTTTTGCAAAGGAGTAGTACTCCCAAAGGAGTTCACCCTGAGCCCACGAGCTGAAGCGAGTTTTCCAAGAGGTGAAGATGAGCTTGGACGTGAACTGTGGGCATTTATGGGGGGTGTGTATGAGGAGATGGGTGCACATAGAACCCCCCCTCTCCTTCACTTCCCTTCCTCTCCTACCACAATCACTTGGATATCTAAATCACGGAATTATACACTAGTGTACATTTAGTACCTATCTCCACATACACTCCCCCCATACACTCATCACATACAATCCCCCCACCCAAATTCACTTGCACATCTGAATCACACCATTATACACTAGTGTACATTTAGCACCCATCATCCCATATACTCCCCCTACACACTCACCATATAGACCTCCCCCCTCCCATGCCCCCCACATTCACTTGTACATGTGAATCACAAAATTTTACACTAGTGTACATTTAGCGTCCATCTCCACATACACTCTCCCCATACACTCACCACATACAACCCCCCTACCCCCACATTCACCTTCACATCTAAATCACAGCATTATAGACTAGTGTACATTTAGCACCCATCATCCCATACACTCCCCTCATACAATCACAGTAAAGAACCCCCCTCTCGCTCCCCACATTCTCTTGCACATGTGAATCACAGCATTATATACTAGATTACGTCTAGCACAGATCTCCCCATACACTCCCTACATACTATAGTGTATAATTTTGTGATTGACATGTGCAAGTGAATGAGGGGAGCGGGGGGGTCTATATGGTGAGTGTATGAGGGGAGTGTATGGGGTGATGGGTACGAAATGTACACTAGTGTTTAGTATTGTGATTCAGATGTGCAAGTGAATGTGGGGGGAGGGGGGGTTGTATGTGGTGAGTGTATGAGGGGATTGCATGTGGAGATGGGTGCTACATGTACACTATTGTATAATGCTATGACTCGGATGTGCAAGTGAATGTGGGAGGGGGGAGGAAGTGAAGGGGGAGTTGTATGTGGTGAGTGTGTAAGAGCTTCCAGGACATACACATACTCCACGTACCTGAAAAGGCACCTTCGAAGAAATCACATTACTTCACCAGCACCCCCCATACACTCACCACATACAACCCTCCCGACCAAATTCACTTGCACATATGAATCACATCATTATACACTAGTGTACATTTAGCTCCCATCTCCACACACTCCTCCCATACACTCACCACATACAACCCTCCCCCCCCCCCCTACATTCACTGACACATCTTAATCACAACATTATACACTAGTTTATATTTAGCACCCATCTCCCCATATACTCTCCTCATACACTCACCATGTACATCCCCCCCGTCCCCCCCTCCACCCTCCCTCCACATTCACTTGCACACCTGAATCACAACATTATACACTAGCATGCATTTAGCACCCATCTACCCGTACACTCCCCCCATACACTCACCACATACACCCCTACCCCCCCCCCCCTACATTCACTGACACATCTTAATCACAACATTATACACTAGTTTATATTTAGCACCCATCTCCCCATATACTCTCCTCATACACTCACCATGTACATCCCCCCCGTCCCCCCCTCCACCCTCCCTCCACATTCACTTGCACACCTGAATCACAACATTATACACTAGCATGCATTTAGCACCCATCTACCCGTACACTCCCCCCATACACTCACCACATAGTACATCCCCCCCCCTCATTTCCCTCCCTCCTCCCACATTCACTTGCACATCTGAATCACACCATTCACCAGTGCACATTTTGCACCCATCTCCACATGCACTCCTCACATACACTCACCACGTACAACCCCTCTCTCCCCCCACATTTACTTGCACATATGAATCACACCATTATACACTAGTGTACATTTAGTCCCCATCACCACATACACTCCTCCCATTTACTTACCATGTAAAACCCCCCACCTCCCCCACACTCACTTGCACATATGAATCATAGTACTTATACACTAGTGTACACTTAGTACCTTTCTCCACATGCACTCCTCTCATACACTCACCACATACACCCCCCCTTATTCACTTACACATCTGAATCATAACATTATGCACTAATGTAAATTTATCACCCATATTGCCATACACCCCCCCCCCCATACACTCACCATATAGAACCCCCTCCTCCCAACATTAACTTGCACATTTGAAGAAAAACATTATATGCCAGTGTACATGTAGCACCCATATCCACATACACTCCCCCCACACACTCACCGCATAGGAACACTCCATGTTAGAAACTTCATGTAACCNCTTATTCACTTACACATCTGAATCATAACATTATGCACTAATGTAAATTTATCACCCATATTGCCATACACCCCCCCCCCCATACACTCACCATATAGAACCCCCTCCTCCCAACATTAACTTGCACATTTGAAGAAAAACATTATATGCCAGTGTACATGTAGCACCCATATCCACATACACTCCCCCCACACACTCACCGCATAGGAACACTCCATGTTAGAAACTTCATGTAACCTTCATACATCATCATACTATACTATACACCCATATGATGGTGTATAAAGTGACCCAAATTAACCATACCTCACTATGGGGGTGGTGTTTCTAAATCCTTTTTCCTGGCTGGGAGAAGCACTCAGGCAAGTGCCACTACGGAGAGAGCAGGAGAGGAAGAACTGGGAATGCCACCACTGGGAGGAAGAGAGGAGTCTACGATTGCAATTTCTTCAGTTGGGAGGACAGCGAAAAAACCCAGGACAGTGCGGAGGCGGTCTATGACCAATGCAGCTACAGTTGCAGCTAGCCCATGCTGTGCCTCACGTCTCTGGTGGAGTTCATCTTCTACCTTGCAACGGGCCACTTGAGCCTCACTAATGGCGGCCTGTAGAGCCTCTATCGTCTCCTCTGGTCCTGGCATGCTGAGAAGGTGAGCTGGTGGCGGTAGAAGTGCAAGAGAGGGAAGTGAAGGAGAAGAATGAGGTGAAATGAGATGCAATGCAATACTGTGCTGTGCAAATGCTCACCGAGCTAGTGGCGTGGCAGTAGAGCGAAGAGAGGTGGCACCACAGCTGTAGCAGAGGAAAAGAGGACCGCTACCCACCCGGCCACAGCCACAGTGAGGCAAAGAAGTCCCATCACTGTGGCACCACCCACCGCGGCCGACGCTGATGCGATGAGACGCCTGTGGTGATGTGCGGCGTGAGGTCGCAAGGAGCACCAGTGGGGGTCAGCACTGAGGTTGTGGTGGATGCCCGGATGGAGCCGACTTGCGCTAGATGTTGCGTCTGTTGCAGAAGAGGCGGCAGTAGCCACAGAAGCTGCTGTTGTAGTCACCTCTGCGGCAATGTTTGCGGCAGCAGCGACAAGCATCGTAAGAGACGTTGCAGTGTGTGTGTACGCCTCACCTGCATGTCCGACCGCAGCCTGTGGAGGAGCTCTGCAAGCCCGAGATATAGTAGCAAAGGTTGCAGCGGCTCCAGTCGCTACGTCAAGGATGGCTCCGGCCAACCCACCGGAGTCTGAGTGGACAGAGAGAGCAGGGATGACCCCGGGGACCTCCTGTGTGGTGGACGGACCAGTGGATGCGGCTGTAGTGGGAGTTGGTGCAGGGTCTGCTGAAGGAGGTGGGTCTGCTGACTGGGAGCCGCGAGGAGGGTGCATGCTTGAAGGTAGAGGTGGTGACAGTGGCAAGTCGTCCGCAGTGTAAACCTGGGGATCAATCACTTCACGTTCACGTTCAATTGCCTCAGCAACCTCCTCACGCCAATACAAGTGGTCAAGCATACGAACCCATCGTGGGGTGTCGCCGTCGGTGGGGGAGGTCTCAAGGACTTCCGGGTCCTCCCACTCGCGATCGGTGTAACGTGCCCCTGTGCGTGGAGAGTCCAAGTCTTCATTCGGTGGTCGGTCGAGAGGTGGCGAATCCAGGGTGGCGGTGTTGATGTTGCACATGATGACACTAATAGTTGCTGGAGAGGGCAACATCACGCGGCACTCGGTAGAGGATGGGGGGTGATGGTAGTGGCGAGATTGCCATAGACTCGCGCTGCTGAGACTACCACAGACGATAGTTGTGGGTTGTGGCAAGAATGCCACGAGCTCGTTGGGGACGTGGGTTCAGCAACGATGGTTCCATAGATCCAGAACCGGAGAGCTATAAGGGCAAACCCCTACAGCTTTGATGCCAGTAGTTTCTAGGCAGATTCCTAGATGAGCTGTGTGGAACGGGGCGAAAGAGCACAATGGAGCAATGGACACGCCATGGATGCGGTCAACGCTTGTCTTCGAAGTTTACTCACACCAAGACAAGTAAGAGTGGGGGAGCGAGCAAGATAAGCACCGGTGAGCACGCACCCACACCTAGCACCACGCTCAGGTGGGCCATGACAAGATGCGTGGAAGCTTCCTAGCGACACAGTCGCCGACGAGGCGTCAATGCCTGGTCAGACGGTGACGACAGTCACAAGTCGTGCACACGACGGGAAGGGTCTGGCTAGGAGACACAAGGCAAAGTGTCAGAATGCTTCAATAGCATTTGCAGAGAGATAACAAATGACAGGTCCATGGCATAAGTACATGCCGCGGCGCACGTTGGGTGTCGCACGCGGCAGTGCAAGATCTGTCCTAAAACCGGCCCAAAACCATTGTTTTGGCCGTAACTCTGTGCAGACATGTCAGGACGCTACACCGTCTGAACCTAGATGTGCAGAATCAAAAGCCGGAAGCTACGACTGGTCACATGCATGTATCCGGCATCAAACGGTGGATACACAATGCAAAACATGCAAATCGGGCTCATGTCCACTCAATCGATAAACTCCTGCGTGCTGTAGAAAAACTACAGGAGGTCTCGGGTAGCGTCCAGAGCTCTGGAACGGTCGTCGGTCAGCTCCAGGCTGGTAGTCCACCACCACATGACGCACCGGTGCCACCAGGGTCCGCATCAGGGATCTGTACGAGTATGGACACGGCCAAGTGGTCACAGTAAACTGTACAGGTCGATAGGAACGTCACAAATCACAACACTCCCCCATGACCCGATGGTACGCATGTCCATACGCGTGCAGTAGTGATACAAGTACAACAACCGGTGCAACGAAAAATGTGACACGGACACAATCACACCCCACACTCAACCACTCTCAGGCAAGGGGCGAAGTCCAACAGAAGGAATGGCCACCAGGAACTTTCAACGTGCCAGTGCCTTCGTCAAGAAGTCAGCACGCTGCATGTAAGTGCCAACCCAAATGACGGAGATCACGTGTCGCTCCACCAGATCACGCACAAAGTGATACTCAACCGTAATGTGCTTCGTGCGAGCATGGAAGACACCAAAGTTCTCCGCAATGGCAAGAGCACTATGGTTGTCGCAACGAAGCACAATGGTGGGTACTGACTGGCCAAGCTCAAGAAACAGGTGTTGCAGCCATACCGCCTCAGCAGCCGCAGCACCCAGAGCAACGTACTCTGCCTCCGATGAACTACGTGCAATGCAGCCCTACTTCCCGTTGTGCCAGGACACAGCGGTCCCACCGAGCAGGAAGATGTAACCTGTGCGACTGCGTACCTCTGGGCTCCAGGCCTAGTCGTTGTCGGTGTAACCGTCAAGGACCACCGAACACTGCCGACAAAAGCAGAGTCCGAGGTACGGTGTGGAGACCACATACCGCACCCCTCGCACAGCCGCGTGAAGGGCTCTAGCGCATGGAGCCTGCAAAAACAGGGCAAGGAGGTTGACAGAAAATACGATGCCAGGACGTGTGGTAGTGGCCAGGTAAATCAGAGATCCGATGAGACGGAGGTACAGGGTCACATCCACTGTCTCCCCTAGCTGTGTGGGATCGTCCACCTTTAGGGCATCCTGCCCATCAGGCGTGAGAGGTGTGGAAGTCGTGGGCATTGCGCCAAGGAGGTCGCTGAAGCGCTCCCCCACAACACGTACGTATCGGGGCTGATGCAAGAGTAGAGTACGATGTTTGCGGTCTCGCACAATCTCCATGCCAAGAAACACCGCTGCAGGACCAAGGTCATTCATCCTGTAGGCAGTCTGGAGGACAGTCTTGACCTCCTTCACAGCCTCCAATGAAAGAGACGCGATCGGAAGGTCGTCGACATAGACCAGGTTAGCGGTGAATCGCTCAGGCGTCCGTCGGATAAAAAGAGAGGGATCTACCTCGCTCTGTACATATCCCGCACGAGTCAGGGTGCCAGTGATCTCCTGGTTCCAACACCAAGGAGACTGCTTGAGGCCGTACAAGGACTTGCGCAAGTGCCAGACCTTGTCATTTTCCTCAAAGCTGGGTGGCTAAACCACGTAAATCCCCACATCCAGAGAGCCATGGAGGAACACATTGTTCACATCCATCTGGTGCAGTTCCCAGTCATGCTGAGCCACTACACCGAACAGAGCTCAAGCTGAGGTCATGCGGCCGACAAGGGCAAAGGTGTCAGTGTAATCGATGCCCTCAATCTGAGAGTACCCCTCTATGACCAAGCGAGCCTTGTGGCATTCCAGTGAGCCATCCGGCTTCACTTTCTTGTAAAAGACCCACTTGACCTGAATAGACTTCCTCCCAGGTGGAAGGTCGACTAGCTCGTAAAATCCGTGCTCTCGGATGGCGCGAAGCTCATCCTTGTAGGCAGCACACCAAGCGTCAACCTCCTATGACGAGAGAGCTTCCCTCAGTGTGTCCGGGTCAGGCGCCATAGAGGGAGAGCCCTGCGTGGCAAGAGTGCATGCCTCAGTGCTAGGTCTGACGACCACAAGCGACATGAAACTCGCGAGTGACGAGGTCGTGTCCTACGGGACACGCTGGATGTACCTTTGTGTGCTCAGTGCGGACACTCAGGCCTAGGGCCTTTGTGCCGAGATCACCACTAGCGATGTTGCGAGCGGGGCGCCTAGGTGTGGGACCATACACTCTCTGAGATCCGGAGTCCAATGGTCGAAGATGACCGCCAGGCTCACGGGAGAAACCTGGACTTGAGGGGCGTACCTCAGGCTCAGGAACTGGCACAATCGCAGCTGGGGAGGGCTGAGGCAAGGGAGCTGGTGATGCCGTGCGAGGAGATGCGGGTGTGGACGACACGTGACTCGGTGTGATAGTAGGAACAGGTGAAGCAGGTCCACGCACAGAGGCAGGACTGCCGGCGGACACAGGTACGGTCACAGGAGTATGCACACGTACAGAATCATGAGTTCCTGTGGGGTGCGAGGGGACAGGGGTAGAAGCCGGCGATGCATGAGACATCTCTGGACCGACAGCAATGATCGATGGGTCGTCAAGAGCCGGAGAAGTGGAGGGAGCTCGAACGGACACATCAGCCTGGCGAGCGGTGCTCGCAGGCGCAGACTCCCCCATCCGTCTAGAAACCTCACACGTGGGAACGTGTGTGACGGACAGCGACGTGATCGAGGTCAGATCATGGTAGGTGAGGGACTCAAAGAAGAGCGCGCCCCGGGACTCAACAATGAAATGACGACCAGGGTCCCAAAAATGCCATGCCTTCGGCCGCGGGGAGATGCCGAAGAATGCACACAAGCGACCCCGCGGTGAGACCTTGGACCCTTGTTGGTCCTCGGTTTACTCCACAGAAGCCAAGGATCCCCAGACGCGAGCGAGGCGCAAGTTAACACGGTGGCCAAACCAGAGTTTATACGGTGTGACGTGGTCCGGAAGAGGACCGTGCAAGAGTCGTTTCCAGACCCAAGTCATGTAGGCAAAGCCTTCAAAAGCGATGGACTCTAGAAGACCGCACTCAGACTGCATAGCGTGAACCGCATCCTCCATGGTGCAGTTCTAGCACTCAGAAACACCGTTCTGTTGAGGAGTAGCAGGAGCGGAAACCTGGTGAAAAATCCCGTGCTCAGCGAAGAAGCTGTCCATCTCGCCAAGAAACTCGCCACCGCGATTGGAGCGGAAGGTGTGCAGCGTGTGGCGGGACTGACGCTCAGCCATCACTAGCCAGAGGCGAACCGCGAGAGCGGCGTCACTCTTCTGGCGCAGGCTGTAGACCCACCGCATCCGGGTGAAGTCATCAGTCAAGGTCAGGACGTATCGACCTGGATCGGACAGAGACTCGACAGGTAGGGGACCGAGAAGGTCCGAAGCTCCAATCCCGTGCTCAGCGAAGAAGCTGTCCATCTCGCCAAGAAACTCGCCACCGCGATTGGAGCGGAAGGTGTGCAGCGTGTGGCGGGACTGACGCTCAGCCATCACTAGCCAGAGGCGAACCGCGAGAGCGGCGTCACTCTTCTGGCGCAGGCTGTAGACCCACCGCATCCGGGTGAAGTCATCAGTCAAGGTCAGGACGTATCGACCTGGATCGGACAGAGACTCGACAGGTAGGGGACCGAGAAGGTCCGAATGGACTAATTTGAGAGGGCAAAGTGCGCGTGAACGGGAGTCACGGTAGGTACAACAATGCACCTTGCCCTGAGCACATAAGAGAAAGTCAGTCTTGGGTGGCTTCTCGAAAGAAGCCGCGTCAAGACCGAGAGCACGTTGTGTTCGAATGAGCTTCGACACAGTGTCGGAGCCTACATGACACAAACAGCACCTTGGAAAGATACAGGGAGCCAGGCGGACCATCGAAACATACAATCCCAACACCCTTGACTGGCAAGGACTGACCAGAGGCTGTGCGGACGGAACGAACAGACGCAACAGGGCCAAGAACAACGAAACCACTACGACGACAGGTCATGTGATGAGTGGCACCGGAGTCGATGATCCAAGTGCCACTGGAATCACGACTAGAGGACGTCACTGTACAACGGGCAATGGAACACTCGGCCTCAGACGGACGCTGGGCAGCAAGTGAGGAGGAACGACAAAGGGCACAGAGGTGAGACTCATGAATCCAATCCATACAGTCAGGCCCATCATCATCACATGCCGACTGTGCCCCCCCACATGAGTCATCCCGAGCCACAAGAACAGACGAACAGACAGTCTGTGAACCTCTCGGCTGTGACAACACACTCGCACCTCCCTGAAAGAGAAGTGCCAGAAGGTGTCGGAGCTCGGCGATGGTGTGGTCACGTGGGTCTGGGTCACCAGTGGTCGCCGGTGGTGAGGCGGGAACTGATGCGGTCGTGGTCGCCGCGCGCCCGGAGGATGTGCTACTCGACGTAGACCGTAGTGCGTGCGCAGCCTGGAGCCCGCGAGTAATCCGCACCCAGTTGAGCGGCTGCTGGCACTCGGTGTAGCGATGGGCGCCTCCACATTTGTAGCAGTGAACGGAGCATCCACTGCTATTGCCCGATGACGGTTGTTGCTACGACTGTTTCTGGCCCGAGCCGTGCCTCCATCGCCCCTTCTTCCCCTGTGCTGCTGCCGCGACACCTTGTGTCTGAGTCGGTGTAATCGGGGTGGAAGGGGACGAGGAGGACATAACAGAGGATGGAGGAGTCTTCAGGAGGGGCGTCAAAGGTGATGCAATGACTGCGGCAGCAATGGAGGTCTCCTGATGAGCCACGGTTGCCTCACGGGCGGAAGTCACCTAGAGGAAGAGCTGGTGTGCCCAGGGAAGAAGCTACAGTGAAGCCAAAAAAGGCTCGAGCACGGCATCGCTGTACCTTGTGAAGATGTCTGTGTGCTCAAGGCAAACCCCGAGCATGATCGTGCGGAGCATCCTGAGTTGTGTACCTCCTGAGGTCCCAAGGCGCGTGTAAATGCGCATGGCGCGTCGCCAGTAGTTGGCTGCAGGCTCGGGAGGCCCCTAACGAAGGAAGTGAAAGGCACAGATGTGTGCGACGTAGGTGTCATGCATCTCTGTAGCAAGCAGGGACAATGCTAGGTCCCAACCCCCGCGTGGATCAGTGCTGGTTCCTGTGCCCGCCTCGCCAAGGAACGAGCGGAAGTCAACGACAGTCTCGCGCGGCATGGCTTAGAGAAGTCCGCGCATCGCCCTAGCTGCTGTCAGCACCTGAGCTCGGTCCGTAATCTGATATGGACTGTGGTAGTAGGGCCACACGCCCTCTGAAGTGGCCTAGACCTGAAAGAGGATCTCCCAGTAGTCAAAGCCGTCCTCGTTGACATACCGTGGGGGCGGCGTCTCGAAGTCCTAGGGTTGCCGCTTCGTAAGGAGAGCAACCACAGGCTGGGAAGGACGAGGGATGGAAAAGACGCCGGGAAGAGGGAAGTCGGGGTGGAGGTCAGGCGACGATCGTGGGGGCCGAGACCTTGTCTGAAGCTGGCGGAGACACTCCAAAAGCACACGAATCTTGCGCTCGGGGGAGTCGCCCTCCATTCCTGACATGTCTGGATCCTCGTCCCAAGGATCAAGAGGTGGCAAGTCCGCTCTAGCTCCTGTCTCCGGTACTAGAGCTGACTTCTCTGTAGAGGTTGCGACCCCGGCCACTCCCTCAGAAGTCTGTCGTAGAGTCGTGGAATGTCCTCGAAGAAGCTCGGCGAGTGTACGGAAGGCATCAGTCTGCTCCCGCTGTAGATGACGCATCTCGTCCTACTGGCTCCGCAGATCCTCAATAGCCTGCAAATGTAGGCTCATGATCCCTGAGGAGGAAGAAGAGGGATCTAGTTGGCGAGATTCGAGGAAGCTTCCTAGCACGCTTTCCATTGACTGGGCTTCAGCGCTCAGTCAGCTCGCGGCGTCAGCACAGGTCGGATGCGAAACGGCAAGGGTTTGGCTAGACGACACGACTCAGTGTCAAATGTGCTTCCATTAATAAACACAAGTAGAGAGAGATAAAAAATGACAAGTCCACAGCATAAATACCTGACGCGGTGCATGACATGTGTCGCACACGACAGTGCAAGGTCTGTCCTAAAACCGGCCCAAAAACATTGTTTTGGCCGTAACTCTGCACAGACAAATCAGAATGCTACGTCGTCTGAACCTAGAGATGAAGAATCTCAAGCCGGACGCTACGACTGGTCACACGCATAAGTCCGGCACCGATCGGTGGAAGGGAAATGCAAAACATACAAATCGGACTCAAGAGCTAGTCCATCGCGAAAACTCTAGCGTCTGCAAAAAAACCGCAAAGCACCCTGGCAAGCACCCAGGGCGTCGTGGCAGCTATCTGGGAGCTGCAGGTGGATGGAGCCACCACTCGTCGGTGCTCCGGCGCCAGCTGCGTCCGCATCAAGGATAGGCTACAGAAAAACTGCAGAAGGTCCGAGACAACATCCACGACATTGGGGCAGTCGTTGGTCAGCTCCGAGTCGGTGGTCCACCACAAGCCGACGCGCCGGTGTCCCTGCGGTCCGCATCGGGGACCATGTTGTCGCGCTCTCCTGTACCGCTACTCTCCTTGCCGTCGCTCGTGACGGGTGGAAGCCACACACACCAACACTCCCCCTAGCTGACACAACTGACAACATAACGACGTCTGAGTGAAGGCAAGAGATGAAGGCTCAGGCAACCAATCATAGCGAGCACTAATCAAGCGTACCACAGCATAGGGTCTCCACGTGACAATGGTGCATCCCACAAAATTCCCGGGTCTCGACCATGCACGAATTCAATCACACGCCTACGTGTCAAACATCATGCAAGAGAGAGACAGAAATAAGGTCTCCTCGTGACCCCGGAAAATGTCTTCGGGTGTCCGGGTCTCGACCACATCATGCATGGATCATACATAACACATGTAGGCAATGAGTTTCCATGTCACACCGGTAGAACTCAACAGGTGCACGGGTCTCGACCAGCATGACCTTGCATGGATCATACATAACACATGGAAGCAATGGGTCTCCACATCACACCGGTAGAGCTCACCAGGTGCGCGGGTCTCGACCAGCATAACCTTGACCATAGCATCGTGCCACACCCCAAGTATCCTCGTTGTCCTCAAAAGGGTGTCAGGCCAAAGCCCACACACCAACACTCCCCCTGGGCTGCAGAGGCTGACAATTCGAACAAAGCTGATGGTTTCTCCCACACAATCCGTGAGGAGGGAGCACGGCTCCCCCATGGCCACATATCCCTACACAGTAATAGCAACGGTGACGACGATGCTAGTGGGATGTGCTCGCACAGAGCCTCACCCTGGAGCGGCGTCGTCGCTGTCATCATCGTCACTGTTGTAGTCTTCACTACTGTCGTCATCTGCTGATGTGACTGGTGCAGCGCTATGGGCCTCCTCCAAAACAATCGCCTGTTGTATGGCCTCCAACTGCTGAGTTGCATATCGCCTCGTGGCCTCCGTAGCGTCGAGGCGCGTATGGAGCTCGACAAGCTCTAACGCAGCAGCCAACCGGTTAGGTGCATCTGCGGCATGTAAACGGCCAGTTGTGGAATGAACCTGACGGTGGACCTCGATAGTGTGCACTTTGGCACGAGCCAGAGCCTCTTGTAGCCTCGCGGTCTCACCCCGTAGGAAGGAGTGGAGCTCAGCCTGCTCGTCGTACAAGTCGACGTCCTCTACGTCAGTCTTCGACTCAAGTACCGTCGAGCCACGAGGTGCTAGTAGAGCGGGAGTGCAACACAATGAGTCGCCACGTAAGTCGTCTGGGGCTGTAGGAACAACTACTGCGAAGGCACCTGCTGCTCGTGACACACCTGTCGCTCGGCCGTCAGTTACTGGCCGGACGTCGGCATGTATAGGTACAGCTGCATTCGTGGCGACGTCGTGGTCATCGAAGGTGCGGTCAGTACCGTGGTGCTCCTCGTGACCCCTGGTGTGCAGCCCATCATCCACCTGCTGCTGGAGGTCCGCCTGTCCCAGACGTGCATCCTTTAGAGACCACTCGGCTACCTTGAGATGCCTATGTACATCCTCCACACACTCATCGACAGCCCGTCGTGCTGGAACATCCACGGTGTAACAGCGGCTGCTGGCCTCCTGGAGCTCGACCATAAGACTCTACACGGGCGCCTCCACTCGAGCCACCACTACCTCCTGCTCGTCGCCCGCGGAGCGTAGGCGCTCGGGTACAGGATCTGTAGCTCGAACAAGAGTAGTTGTGTCCTTGGCTGGAACCGCCGTGGTGTCAGCGACACCGGTCAGGGCAGTGAGGTGTTGGAGGTCCGCAGCTCGCTTTGTATCCTCCATAGCGGACACGTGGACGTTTGCTCTCACCGAGGGGGCATCTCGTGCTTGTGTCTTGGCTACTGTGATGGAAGTGCACTGGGCCTCTACGTCTGCCTCCGACCCTGTGTCCGACCACTCCAAGACGGACGACTGATCCTCATAGAGGAAGTCTGCCTCGTCCTGGTGGTCCATCACCTGCTCCTACTGCCCAGCACTATCTGTCTGAACCATCTGGGCGTCTGCTAGGGACCGAGTATCAGCATCTCTATCACCTGCCCCTGCTGCTACTCCTGGCCCCATGGCAGCTGTCTCCACACCAGCTAACGTGGGAGCGCACACACCGTCAGGCGCAGTTCCTACATCAGCCGTCATCATTTCATCCACCAGGGTATCAACGAACATCATCTCCATCCCCGACTCAGACTCAGCCTCGGACCAATCCTCCTCCGACGAAGAGTCTCCATCAGGGCGAACGTCTCCCCCCACCGAACTCTCCGCTAGCTGAGTCTGCTCTGTAGCGTCATCCGCCTCAATCATCCTGCACTGTAGAGCAGTCGCCTCACCAATGCCAAGCTCTGCCGTGGTCGTCAACAGACAAACCATCCCCCCATGACTGACACCTCGGCAGCAGTTGTGGGGACTCGGCAAACCAACCCATGGAAAAGAGACGAGGGGGTCTCGTCACCTCAGACTCCTCCCACAGCCGCGTCTGATGGTGCTGCCTATGCGCGCCGTGCAAGATGAGCGGTTCGCCGCCGCACACGACGAGTGCAAGAACGAGCGGTACGGCGAGGGGCTGAGGTTCCGTCCGTCGGTATGATGCCGACAACCTCCAAGACGGAGCGGAGGGCGATGGATGTAGATGAGAGATCCGGTATACTAGCATCGTCGGAGGAAGGGATGCATGATCGGGAGGAAGATGAGGATGAAGTGGGAGGCGACACCTGCGGCGGGGTGGCAGCTCGTTCAAAAGTCACGTGGTCAAGGAGCTACTGGACCATGCGCTTGAGGTTCCGGACCTCCATGTGTAGGGCAGTCATAACACCACGCAAAAGCGCTATGGCATCACTCGGTGATGTATCCACTGAAGGAGGAGGTGGAGAGGATCGTACCCAAGGGGGATGCCACCCAGGAGGGCGCTGTCGGCACTGGCACCAACCGTGCTGTCTATCTCGACAGTAATAGCATGAAAACCCCGAGGACAAGTGGGACTCGTGCCACGGCTGCATCGACCACTGTGCCAGTGGCGGCTCCCATGGCTGAGGCTCAGGTGCAGACCACGGCGATGGCAACGTCCATGGCCACACTGCGCAGCTCATGTCGAGAGCTGAGCGTAGGTGATAATCTCACACACTCGACCCCGGTGGTGCAAAGCACCACGTAGAGGGATACAAATGTAGCAACGTCTCTCAGACGGGCTCCGATGTCGTTTGTCAAGGAGACAACCTCAGCCCTAGTGTGTTGCTACAATGTTGCACCCGGTGGTGATGGCACACCTATCGCAACGTGCGACCTCAAGTCGCCTTCGGTACCGCTGATGCTACACCGGGTGCCGTCGTCAACAGTCGGCTGTGGCCTAAAGCCACCTTGGCTGTTGCTACTGCTGCTGCGACTCTCGCGGTGGCTGCTGCTACAGCGGTTCCCGTCGTCAGCCAATGGTAGTGGCCTCAAGCCACACTAAAATGTAAAATAATTAAAAAAAAACAAAAAAAAAAACTCACCCCCCTTTTTTGTGTTCACCGACGCTCGGCGCGAGTGGGATACCCCTTCCCGGGCCTTACTCAACTTCCCCAATCCAGGACCCCCCTGTCCTCCTCCTCCTTTTCTTTTGTTGTTTTTTTGTTTTTTTTTGTGTGTGATGGTGCCACCTCCTCCGATGCCCCCTTTGGGATTTTCTCCGGTGCCCCATTCGAGGGTCCCCCTTCTCTCCTCATCCCTCCTTTTTTTCTCTAGTCTGGCTCGACCCTCGCTTTGAGCGAGCCCGTCGAGCGAGCTCGCTCAACGAGCCCGTCGAGCGAGCTCGCTCGGCGAGCTCGCTCGCTGCGAGCAAGTAGCTTCGCGTTGCTTGCTCGCAACGTGAAGCTGCAATGCACCTTCGCGGGGCGAGCAAGCATCAGCAGTGGCTGCTGCTGCTACGGCAACCACTACTACACAGGCTGCTGCTGCTGTTGCAGCCCGCGTGAGCGCTTGCGGCTACACGCTGCAGCTGCCAATCGGCGCCGCCATTGTTGCTGCTGTTGCCTCTTTGCCTGCTGCACACAACTGCTGCTGCTGCAGCTGCTTGCCGATGCTGTTGCTGCTACTATTGCTCACTACCACCTACTACTGCTGCTTATAGCCACTAGCTACTGCTGCCGCTCGCTATTGTTGCTGTTGTTTGCTGCTACCGCCCGCTGCAGCTGCCGCTGTAGCTGATCGCCGCCACTACTACTATTGCAGCTGTTGCCCGGCGCCGCTACTACAAGCTGTTGCTGCTGCGTGCTGCCACTGCTCGTAGCCGCCGCTGCCGCAAGTGGCTGCTTCTCCTCCTTTTTTGTGTGTGTAGACACAAGTAGCCAAACACGGCTGCTGCTGCCACCCGGTGCTACTACTACAGTGGGTGCTGCCCGTAGCCGCTACCGCCGCAGGTGCTTCTCGCCGCTTATTGCTGCTACGGCCATTGTTGCTTGCAGCTGCCGCCGATGTCTCTACTGCCTCTATCGCTCCACTGCAATGTAGTCATGGTGGGTCCCTCTAGGATCTGTTGCCACTGCAATGGGTGGTTGTGGCTACTGCCACTCACTGCTGTTGCATCTCTGCTGCACAGCACAATGAGCTGTGGCTTGTTTGCTCTGATACCATGGTGAGATTTTAGGAAGCTTCCTGGCACGCTTGCCACTGACTGGGCGTCAGCACTCAGTCAGCTCACAGCGTCAACACAGGTCGGTCGCGAAACGGCAAGGGTTTGGCTAGACGACACGACTCAGTGTCAAATGTGCTTCCATAAATAAACACAAGCAGAGAGAGATAACAAATGACAAGTTCATAGCATAAACACCTGCCACACCGCACGACAGGTGTCACACGCGGCAGTGCAAGGTCTGTCCTAAAACCGGCCCAAAAACACTGTTCTGATCGTAACTCTGCGCAGACAAATCAGAACGCTACGTCGTCTGAACCTAGAGATGCAGAATCTCGAGCCGGACGCTACGAATGGTCACACCCATACGTCCAGCACCGATTGGTGGAAAGAAAATGCAAAACATACAAATCGGGCTCAAGAGCCAGTCCACCGAGAGAACTCTAGCATCTACAGAAAAACCGCAAAGCACCCCGGCAAGCACCCAGGGCGTTGTGGCAGCTCTCTGGCAGCTGCTGGTCGATGGAGCCACCACTCGTCAGTGCTCCGGCGCCAGCTGCGTCCGCATCAAGGATAGGCTGCAGAAAAACTGCAGAAGGTCCGAGACAGCATCCACGACGCTGGGGTAGTCGTCTGGCAGCTCTGAGTGGGTGGTCCACCAACCTTCCGACGCGCCGGTGTCTCCGGGGTCCGCATCAGGGACCATGTCGTCGTGCTCTCCTGTACCACTGCTATCCTTGCCGTCGCTCATGACAGGTTGAAGCCACACACACCAACACTAGTATCATTTTTCCCTTCTCGCCGGACGGAGCCATGGCGCCGCTCATTTTGGGCCGAGACTTCAACGTGGTCAAAATGCAGAAATGTTACCGTTTCTCAAGGGTTTGCAACGCTGGCAACTTTTGACCCTCCGACCAAAAATGTCACCAAGGCAAGTGCTGACATCAGAAGGAAGTTACTGACATCAGTGTAGTTGCTAGTGTGATACTTGACTAGCCTGTGGTGTCTGAGGCGGGTGACGGCAACGCATGAGAAGTGCCATGGATGCGGTAAGCTTGCCTTAGAAAACTTCCACACTTCACCAAGACAAAGAGACAGGAGGGGGAGAGAGAGAACCTATAACCGGTGAGCGCTCACCCACCACGAGCGACGAGCTCGAGTGGATGAGCGCCGCCACCCGGGGGTCGAGCCCGACCACTCGGAATTAACCAGTGGCGGCTTCTCACCGATGCACGGTCAGATCCGGCATGGTGGCCCCCTGAGGATCAGCACCCGGGAACTATGCAACTCCCCCATCACATGCAAGGCAAGGCAATATGAAGCAGGACACGGCAGTAAGAGTGTACGTGCCAAGCATCTACCGCATCAGTGAGAGTCATATAGAATCAGAGAGATTCATGCAATGGTCTCGGCTGTGCCAACGAGCCCTCCTGGGTCCAGCAGCAGCAGTAGATTGATGGCGTCAACGGCTCCAACCATGATGGCCACATTGGACGCTTCCCAGGGGGAGACCATTGCTATTTAATCTGTACAGAGTGTGTACAGAGTGTGAGAGGCAAGAGGGCACAGAGTTGTGAGTGGCCAACGAACTTCAACACTCCCCCATGACCCGCAGACAAGCAACCCATACACACATGAAAGAGTCACAAGAGATGACCACAAAAGATGAGAAGAACCGACAGCACTGACTGTAATCCGGGATCGTGCTGACTGATGAGACCCACAGAGTGAACAGCACCTTTGAAGACATTGCGACTGAGGGCCTTAGTGAGAAAGTCAGCTCTCTGCGATCGTGTGCTCACCCATGCGACGCGAATGATGCCGGCGGCAATGCATTCACGAACAAAGTGGTGCTCAATATTGATGTGCTTGGTGCGTGAGTGGTGCATGCCACTGTTTTCAGCAATAGCTTTTGTGCTTTGGTTGTCGCAGCGCAGAGTGATACAGCGGATGGGAACACGTAGTTGTTGCAGCAGACGGCACAACCAGACAACTTCACAAGTGCCCGCACCCAATGCTACATACTCAGCCTCAGCGGTGCTGCGTGCCACACATCCTTGCTTGCCACTTTTCCAGGAGACGGCAGTCCCACCAACTAGAAAGATGTACACCGTGCGACTGCGAGCATCAGAATCATGCGCCCAGTCACTGTCCGTGAAGCCGTCGACTACCACTGAGGGCTGTGCACGGAAGCACAGCCCAACACAGGGGGTGGAGAGAGCATACCGCACCACTCGCAATGCTGCCTCGAGATGGCGCTCGCGAGGGCACTGAGAGAACTGAGACAGGAAGTTCACGGCAAAGGCCACATCTGCACGTGTGGTCGTAGCAAGGTACATGAGAGAGCCAATGACACGCAGGTAGTCTGTGACATCAACCGGCTCCCCCAGGCTTGAGAGGTCCTGTGACTTGAGTAGGGACTGGCCAGCTGGGGTCATGGGCGTGGACGCTGTGGGGATAGAGGCGAGGAGTGGCGTGAAGCGCTCCCCCAGGCTGCGTATATACGCAGCCTGATGCACGTGCAAGATGCGACGTGCACGATCGCGCTCCAGCTCCATGCCTAGAAAGACACGAGCTGGGCCAAGATCCTTCATTTTGAACGCTGCTTGCAGCAGGGACTTGACGGCTGTCACGGCTGCAGCATCGGGAGAGGCAATGAGGAGATCATCCACATACACAAGAATGGCTACAAGTGGTTTTGTGGGAGGACCAAGGAACAATGCCGGGTCAACGACACTTCGCTTGTAGCCACCTTTCTCAAGGGTGGCAGTGATCTCCTGGTTCCAACACCGTGGGGACTGTTTGAGGCCATAGAGGGCCTTGCGCAGGCGCCAAACCCGATTGGTGCCATCAGAGAACCCGGGTGGTTGCACCATGTAGATCTCTTCGTCCAACCTGCCATGCAGGAAGGCATTGTTGACGTCCATCTGCTCGAGCTCCCAGTCATGTTGAGCGACTAGACTGAGTAGAGCCCTGGCTGTGTTATATCGACCGACGGGAGCGAAGGTCTCATCAAAATCAACACCAAGAATCTGAGAAAATCCCTTGGCGGTAAGACGAGCCTTGTACCGCTCCACCGCATTGTCAGGATTCAGTTTCCGACGATACACCCACTTGGCAGCGACAGCCTTTCGACCCGGTGGGAGGTCAACGAGCTCATAGACACCGTGCTCAGACAGTGCATCGAGCTTGGCCTTCATGGCCTGCTCCCACAACGAAGAGTCCGAGGCAGTGCGAGCTGCCTGGACAGTCAGTGGTTCTGGAGGAAGAGGAGAGAAGCCAGCAGCAGCAAAGCACGAGGCAACATAGCCTGCAACAGAGGACGATAAGGCAGAGTGGAACTCTTGTTCGACAAGAGAGTAGCCAAGTGCGGTGCTGGGATGAACGACGGACGCGGATGCGGACAGACCAGAGGTGGTGAGACCAAGGGCACGAAGACCAGGGTCACCGGAAATGACAGGCTGAGTCTGGGAGGGAAGAGCCCTGAGACGCCCTCCGCGCGTGTAGGGTGAGACCGGATGAATGGACGGAACACACGCAGAGGCAGGAGGAGTTGCAGAACGAGGTGGCGAGGAGTTAAGCGCTGGCTCAACAGGGACAGACGGTGAGGCGACACCAAGAGGGGAGGTAGAGGACGATGCTGCAGGAGAGGCAGCAGTGGGGATGCCAGGAGCTGGACTGGGAGAGGACACCGGGACAGTGGAGGAAGGAGACACAGGAGAGGAGGATCCGGGCAAGGGAGTGCTCTGATCAGCAGAGGAGGAGGCAGTGGGGTCCGAGTGACGCACTAAGGGGAGACCAGTAGGCCCGCCAGAGGGCAGACCAGCAGGCCCACCAAAGGGCAGAGAACCACCCCCACCCCGAACAGGCAGAGAGAGGGACCCACCAAAGCGGGATGTGTCACGCTCAAACAGGTGCTCAAAGAATAGGGCGTCACGAGACTCGATGACGCGACAACGGGAAGGGTCCCAGAAGCGCCACGCCTTCGAGAAGGGGGAGATACCAAGGAAGATGCACAAACGACCACGAGGGGACAGTTTTCCATCACGTTGATCAGTCGGCACCCAGACGGAGGCAAGACAGCCCCACACACGGGCAAGGCGAAGATCCGCACGCTGACCAGTCCATCGTTCAAAAGGAGTGACAGTGTGAGGAAGAGGGCCATGAGGGATACGGTTCCAGACCCAAGTCATGTAGGACATGGCCTCAAAAGCAAAGAGTGGGGACTAACCAGACGCAGAGAGCAAGGAGCGAACCCCATCCGCAAGAGTGCGGTTCCAGCGTTCAGACACGCCATTTTGTTGGGGGGTGTACGGAGCGGAGGACTCAAGGCGGACACCACGGGACTCGAGGAGGCGGGACGTAGGACCAAAGAACTTACCACCATGGTCACTGCGAAACACGCGCAATGACCGGAGACAAGCCCGCTCGGCCTGGGGGAGCCAGGACTCAATGACGTCAGTGACTTCACTTTTGTGTCGCAGGGCAAACACCCAATGATAGCGAGAAAAGTCATCCGTGAGACACAGGAGGTAACGACCAAGGCCCCCAAGGAAGTCATGTGGCAATGGACCCATGACATCAGCATGGACCAGGTCAAGGGGATGAGAGGTAGTGGACTCAGATGTGGAGAAGGGTGAACGGTGCATTTTGCCGCTGGCACAATCCAGGCAAGTGGAAGAGCAGGGTGGAGAGAAGGTGGCAGGGTCAAGGCCGTGTGCGGGCTGGAGGCGCAGAAGGCGCTGAATGGCAGCAGTGTGAATGTGACAGAGGCGGCGATGCAGGAGCTCAGCATGAGCTGGGGACAGCGAAGGGGCAACATGAACAAATGCAGACGCAGCGGAAGACGGTGAGAACGTGAGCGGCACACGGAAAAGGTGATCACAGCGCACACCACGAAGAACGACATGGCCAGAGGAACGAAGGGAGATAGAGGCAAGGCCGCGGCTGGACGAGAAGTCCATGCCCTGATCGTCAAGGGTGGTAACAGAGAGCAGACTGACTTCAAGGTCAGGGACGTACAGAACGTCGGGAAGGTAGACTGTGCCACCAGGCCCAACAAAATGAACAACACCAACACCTTGGACAGGGAGAAGTTGGCCGGAGCCAGTGCGAACAGAACGGACAGACTGAACGGGCCCAAGAGACACAAAGGAAGAACGACAGGAGGTCATATGATGCGTGGCTCCAGAGTCAATGATCCAGAGGCCAGGGGAAGCACGTGTGGAGGGGAGAGCCAAACAGACAGCCACGGTACCACGTGCAGAGGACGACGAGCAGGGACCAAGACGAGAGGGTAACGTATATGACTGCCAATCCTCAATCCATGCACGATCATCAGGCAGGTCCCCCTGAACAGCCCCAGAGGATGAGCCACGAAGAGTGGCATCGGACTCACAAACA
>SZWC01004709.1:7891-19440 GCA_023375785.1 Penium margaritaceum | reverse complement strand
CACACACACACACACACACACCTGCTATCCATCTAGGGTCTCCCTGGACACTGGCACAGCCCACCAAGTGTCTTGGTGTCGACCATGAGAGGAGTGATGCACACGCACATAAACGAGTGTAATGCACATCATACACATGTCAGACGACAAGATGGTCTCCTCGTGACACTGGAGGTACTAGGGCCCGGGTCTCGACCGCTACGAGCAATCCAACACAATAGTATCATCACCCAAACACAGGATCATGGTAAAATCTCCTCGTAACACGGGTGCAACGCACCACGTGTCCGGGTCTCGACCAACAGCTCGCATGCACATGCCACACACAGTATAGCCACACACCAAGACACACGATCACATGGTCTCCTCGTGACACTGGTAGAACGTACCAAGTGTCCGGGTCTCGACCAACAGGGTGCTACCATCTAGATGCAGCTGTGCAGGCACATAGCATGAGCCACATGCGGGATGCTATAGATGCTCACAACAGAGCATGGACCTCGCCATGCATCTCCCATGACGTCGCGTCAGGTCGAGGTCCACACAACAGTGGCAGCAGCTGTGCGCTGCTACTGCTACTGCGCGCTATGGATGCTGAACTTGTGACTGTCGTCACCTTCTGACCAAGCACTGACGCCTCGTCGGCGGCTGTGTCGCTAGGAAGCTTCCACGCATGTTTTCATGGTATCAGAGCGGTGAGACAGTTCTTGCCGAGCTGCGCAGCAGAGACGCAGTAGAGACGCCAGTTCTCACCGGCGGTTACAGTGCAAGATCGTGCACCCTTGCCGTCGTGTGCATGACTTACAGTAAACTATACAAGTCGACAGGAACGTCACAAATCACAACAGGCCAGTGCCGCCACCCGGGGGTTGAGCCCGACCACTCGGCATTAAACCGAGGGCGGCTACTCACAAGTGCACGGCCAAAACCAGCACGGTGTCCCCCTAAGGATCAGCACCCAGGAAATATGCAACTCCCCCAAAACACTCAGAGGCAAGAAAGCACGATGCAGGGCACGGGAGTGAGGATGTACGAACCATAGCATCATCAAAGAATCATAGAAAGTCATGCAATGGCCATGTATGCCTCAGGGCACCCCTGGGTCCAGCAGCAACTTCATGACGCCAGAGGCTCCAGTCAAGGTGGGCTCGCATGACGTCTCCCCAAGTGAGGCCATTGTCATTTAATCTGTACACTTGTGTGTAGAGTGTGGGAGAAAAGAGGGCATAGAGCTGTGAGTGACCAACAAACTTCAACAAGCCTAATGACCTATTTTTCTCTCATGACTATCATCCTAAGAATCAGCTCCCGGGAAAATACGGCAGCTCCCCCAATGGAGCGTGCAGCCAGCGCCACGTGGATTGAGCGGGGGATCGTGGCTTGTGGGTGGTTGGACAGGAGGGCTTGAGGGTCGGAGTGCTAAAATGCGTCTAGGGCATGCAGGCCCATGTTGAATGAGACATGAGCTCTGGGTGTGAGTGGGAGAAGTGCAGCGCCAAGATTTGGCTAAGTCTGGAACGATTGAATTAAGAATCAAGGAGAGAAGTACAATGAGCCCTACACTGAGCTTTTGTACTGGGGACTGGCGGCTAGCCCACCAGGCCCCGTCATCCCCGCCGCACCAAAAGGCACGGACGGGGAGTACACATGTCCTAGAACATGAAACCACAAACTGGAGGTCTCCCGAGGCACTGGAACAGTCAACCGTGTGCCCGGGTCTCGACCGACAGGAAAATATCAAATATACCCCAAACACAACCAGAATATACGGTGACACACTAGCATCACGGTCTAGCCAAGCTAGGCAAGTTTAGGCCTCCCGAGACGCCGGAACATGTAACCGGGCGTCCGGGTCTCAGCCACACGCAGACTACACATGTCTGTCAAAAGGTCCCTAAGACTAGACCAACCAGTGCAGGGTCTCCCGAGGTACCGGCACNACTGGGGACTGGCGGCTAGCCCACCAGGCCCCGTCATCCCCGCCGCACCAAAAGGCACGGACGGGGAGTACACATGTCCTAGAACATGAAACCACAAACTGGAGGTCTCCCGAGGCACTGGAACAGTCAACCGTGTGCCCGGGTCTCGACCGACAGGAAAATATCAAGTATACCCCAAACACAACCAGAATATACGGTGACACACTAGCATCACGGTCTAGCCAAGCTAGGCAAGTTTAGGCCTCCCGAGACGCCGAAACATGTAACCGGGCGTCCGGGTCTCAGCCACACGCAGACTACACATGTCTGTCAAAAGGTCCCTAAGACTAGACTAACCAGTGCAGGGTCTCCCGAGGTACCGGCACAAACCACCGTGTACCCGGGTCTCGACCACAGAGAGAGTGGACAATCTATCAGAGGAAATATGCAGTCAACCTTTGTGGGTCTCACGGAGCACTGGCATAAACCACCAGGTGCCCGGGTCTCGACCACCGAGAAAACTCTACTAGACACATATGGGTAAACTGAGCTGCTAGAATGCATCATTCATGTCACAGAAGAAGTAATGTAGCCACCAGAGAACAATCAGCTCAAACTAGGAGACAAGGCTACATGATAGCTCAAAGCCCACACACCAACACTCCCCCTGGGCTGCAAGAGCTGTCGACAAGGTACCAGCTGAGAAGATACAGATGCTCCCACGTGATGAGAGAGTCCTGAGAACATGAATGCCAACCCCAATGTGCTAGGATGCATATGCTCCCCCTGCATGCAGAAAGTTGTGAACCTATCGCCTAAAGATAACACTGCATCTCCTCCTGGCTCAAACGATCCTGGGAAGAACAATCCAACAGTGGACAGTAACTGGAGATGTGAGTACATCATCAGAGAGACGAGGATGAGGCTACAATGACTAACATGTGCACAACTCACTCACGCACTCTCTAACGCCCGTCACTCACCACGTGGATACTCCCAGAGATCCCAACTAGCAGGATCCTGGGTGTCACTCTCATCAGAATCAGAGGGTGTAGAAGTGGAGAAGACGCTGCCGAATGCACCAAGGCTGAGCGAGGAGAGAGAGGCTGATCCCCCCACATCTGGGAGGTGCCAGAGGTCCCAACAAGCAGACTCCGAAATAGTGCAGGTGGAGAGGATGGTGCTGGAGGATCCTGGAGTGGAGAGTGGAGATGGAGCTGGAGCTGTGTGTGGGACACTCACTCCTGCAGTCGGTACAGCAACTGCACACTCCAATGTGCGCAGATGCTCCTGTGCTACAACCAACTCACCCTGGAGAAGAGAGGCGCGCTCACGCATCTCGGCATGATCCTCCTGAGTCACTGTGCCAAGCTCAAACTCAACATCCTCAAGCACTGCCATCATCTCACTGTATGTGGTGGACAAGGAGTCAACCACTCTCCGGAGTACCATCACCTCCATCTCTGCTGCTCGAAGCTGAGTGGCTGCAGGTGCTGTGCCTCCTGAAGCAAAATGTCTCAAGGTATCCAAGGACTGAGACAAAGGGTCATCTGAAGGACGTGGATGCTGGACAACCTGTGAGGTAGGAGGCGTGCAAGACTCAGAGGTAGAGAGAGATGGTCCAGGTGTAAAGGAGAAGGATGTGGGTGAGCTCAAGGATGTCACAAGGCTGTCTGATGTGTCGTCGCTGCTCAGTACATCAGGATCCCCATCCTGTGAGGGGCTGTCTGAGGGTGCTACGGAACTGGACTCAGAACCATCTGGGCTGTGTCCGCTACAACCCTCAGCAAGGATCTCGGCTAACGCATCCTGTAGTGCACGTAACCACCCCTCTACATCCCTCAGCTCACACTCTCTAGACATCTGGATGCAATCGCTCCTCCCCATGTCTCCAATGAAGGTGTAACCTGGAGCATCCTCCGGTGGAGGGATGTCACCGGCCAATATCGCTCGAACGGTAGCGACGTACGTCTCCTGCTCACTGATCTGGGAACGAATGTCATCCTCCTCAGCTAGGCATCTCAGACAGGAATGACTAGATGTTGCCGACCTGGAGAAGGGCACTAACTCTGCAGTCACTACCATAGGTGGGCAAGACTCCGACGCCCCTCCCAAGATGTCTCTATCAGCTGCTGTATGATCACTGACCAATGAGGGACAAGACAACACGGCTGATGCGGTCGATGCAGCTGAGGCTGCCGATGTGGCTGCTACTGGCGATGTAGCTGATGCTGTCAGTGGAGATGATGCTGCCGATGCAGCTGCAGATGCAGATGCCGCAGGTGCTGCCGATGATGCCGGTGCTGCTGATGCAGCAGATGCTGCTGATGCAGCAGATGCTGCTGATGAAGCCGGTGGCGCTGATGCAGCTGGTGCTGATGACGAAGCTGGTGCTGCTGAGGAAGGTGCTGCTGCCGATGCAGTAGATGGAACTGATGCTGGAGGTGCTGTAGATGATGTCGATATGGTAGATGTAGCTGATGTCCCAACAAGTGATGCTGAAGAGGATGTAGGTGGTATCACTGAGACAGATTCTGGAGCAGATGCAACAGCCAGAGCTGATGATGATCCTGAAGGTGCCGACACCGCCCCTGTAGAGGATCCTGATGAAGGCGTCGATCCAAATGATAGAGCTGGTGCACCTGATGGAAATGATGTGGTCAGTGCAACTAACGTGGCTAGCAGGGCTGGTGTGGAAGATGAAAGCGCTGCAGAGGCAACAAATACAGCTGGTGCTGTCGGGACTAAGGATGTAACAGATGCTGCTATCATCAACACTGGTGAAGTACCTGACACTGACAAAGGTATCGACGTAGCTGGTGAGGATGGAGCAGCTGGTGCCGCCGGTGCCGCTGGAGCAGCCGTCACAGCTGAGGCAGCTGGTGCTGTAAGCGACGGAGGTGCTGTAGCAGAGGCTGATGTCGATGAAGCTGTGGATGTAGCAGATGACGCTGGTACTGTAGAGGATGCAGACAGCGTAGATGTAGACTGTGCGGACACTGCTGTAGGCGATGCACCAGGAGGGGCAGCCGGTGCAGCGAGTGCAGATGTACCAGCTGATGCAGCTGGTGCTGTAGAGGGTGCGAAAAGTGTGGATGTAGACTGTGGGGATGTATCTAATGCTGCTACTGCTCCTAAAGATGTAGAAGCTGCAGAGGACACTGCTGTAGGCGATGCAACAGGAGGGGTAGCCGGTGCAGCGAGTGCAACTGTACCAGCTGATGCAGCTGGTGCTATAGAGGATGCGGAAAGCGTGGATGTAGACTGTGGGGATGTATCTAATGCTGTTGCTGCTCCTAAAGATGTAGAAGCTGCAGAGGACACTACTGCAGGCGATGCAACAGGAGGGGCAGCCAGTGCAGCGAGTGCAACTGTACCAGCTGATGCAGCTGGTGCTGTAGAGGATGCGGAAAGCGTGGATGTAGACTGTGGGGATGTATCTAATGTTGCTGCTATCAATGGACCTGCTCCAAAAGGTGCAGTGCTAGGTGCTCCTGCTCCATCCTCGGTGCTCACGGACATAGTCGATGTCGAAGTGGATGGATGCACACACCCCCCCTCAACCGGTGCAACGACAGAAGCCGGTGGAGATGAAGACGTGCCAGAGATGAGACGAACATGATGCGATAAACGATGACGACGTCGACGAGCTGGAGGCTGACTGAGAGGGGGCATGACACCAGTGGAGCGGAGGATGGAGAGAATAGCTGCTGACTGAGACGGAAGGTCCAGTGCAGCTGGGGAAGATCGCTCTGAAGAAGAGGAGGAAGAGGAGGATGATGGTGTACAGGAAGAGGTAACCGGATGGGTGAAAAGATGGTCCCGGATCTGCTGCATCATCTGTCGCAGACTCTGGAGCTCGGTGTACAACACAGCAATATCACCAGTGTGATGATCGGACGAAGGATGGAGGTCTGTCTGCTGTGGAGTATGAGGGAAATCACGAGGCTGGAGCCAGGGTGGGTGCCACCCACTAGGACGCAAGTGGCACTGGCGCCAACCGTGGCGTCGATCGCCACAGAAGTGGCAGGCAAACCCACAAAGGGCCGGATCCTGCCATGGAGGAAAATGACCAACCCTCTGAGAGGAAGGATGGTGAATGTCGTGTCCCGGCGGGGTAGAGACCGACCACGGGAGCGGCTGGGGAGCACCATCACGAGAAGGTGGTGCTGGTCGCCACACATCGACCTCTGAAGGAGGAGGATGATGAAAAGGAGCGTGAAGAACGCCCTGTCTCCACGGTGACGATGACCATGGAGAAGGCTGACCAGAGGGTGGAGGTGGTACGGTCACCAAGCCGTCAGGCTGATGACACGCGGAAGCGTGTAGAACGCTGGCTCCGGTCGGAGGAGAAGCGGACCACAGAGGAGGATGTCCCGGGTACTCACGAGAGGGTGATGTCCGCGACATTGTATCGGCAGACTGGTGAAACGATGGAGCAAAGAAAAGGCTCTCTCCTCGTGGTGAAGAAACCGACCACAGGAGTGACTGACCAGCACCACCATGCGGTGGTGGTGCCTGTGGTAGAAGCACTGGTCCAGAAGGCAACCCGTGGTGGGAGTGGCGGTGTCCCGGCGGTGGAGAAAACGACCACGGGAGCACATGGCCGGGGTGACCATGTGGTGGTGGTCCCGGCGGCGGCCTCANCTGGTGAAACGACGGAGCAAAGAAAAGGCTCTCTCCTCGTGGTGAAGAAACCGACCACAGGAGTGACTGACCAGCACCACCATGCGGTGGTGGTGCCTGTGGTAGAAGCACTGGTCCAGAAGGCAACCCGTGGTGGGAGTGGCGGTGTCCCGGCAGTGGAGAAAACGACCACGGGAGCACATGGCCGGGGTGACCATGTGGTGGTGGTCCCGGCGGCGACCTGAGGAAGTCAGAGGGTCGCGGATGAAGAGGGTGAGAGTGCAGAGCACTATCAATGGGCGAGGTAGAAAAGCCTAGTGTGAGGTAGGGGCCAGGAGGTGGCCCCGACCATGGTAACATCGTGCCGAGAGGAATGATGAGATGTGAAGATGTGAGAGGTTCTGACACCGTCTGTAGGTGATGCAAACGGAAGGGAAGAGTCCTGAAGAAAGGGCTATAGTGTACGGTAGACGTACTTGTGCTAAAAAACGGAGGAAAGACAGAAAAAAAAGGAAAAAAAAGGAAAAAGGGTATGGAAAAAGGTATGGGAAAATTTTCCTTTTCTAAGAGTAAAGGACAGGAGAAAAATAAAACTAAAAAATGAAAAGAGTTCGTTGGCTGAAGGGACAGTATTACAGAAATACCCTCCGGGATTAACAAGTACCTCTGTTGTGTTGTTTCTTTTCTCGCTTGCCTCTGTCAGATTTTTTTTTTCTTGGATGAAGTGGCCGGGTCAAGTCAGGTGTGCGAGGCAGGCGTCGATTGGCAACCACCCACGATCGCGTGGGTGACTTTCGCACCCACGCAAAAATCGTGGGTGGGTTTCGTCGCTCTGAGGTGCCGACGGTGACGTCAGCAGGGAATGAGCGAGAGCGAGGCTGGGAGCGAGCGAAAGCGAGCAGGAGAGAGGACCGTGAGTGAGAGAGGGAGCGGTCGGGTCCATGAGAGCAAGAGAGAGAGAGAGACGGCGGCGAGCGAGGAGAAAAAGCAGGGCAGCAGCAGGAGCAAAATGGGGGTGTAGAGTCGACTGCTGCTGCAACCGCGCTGCAGCAAGCTGCACCAACGCGGCTGCTGCCGCCACTGCCAGCAGTCACGCTGCGCAATGCGTCTGCTGCTTCAGGGCGCAGAATGCCGCTGCCGCGTGTTGCTGCCGCAGCAAGTGGCGGCGAGTGGCTGCACGGCGCGAATGCAGCTGCCCGCAGCGACTGCGTGCAATGCCCGCAGCGGTTGCCGCTGCTCCCGCCGCTGCGCACGCGACTGCTACTGCTGCTGCTGCTGATGTCTGTGGCTGCTACGCTGCTTGCACGCTAGTCAATGCAGCGACTGCAGGCTGCCATGCGGCTGGTTGCTGCTGCCACTGTTCAATGCCGCTGCCAATGCTAATGCTGCTGCTGCACAGTGGGGCTGCTGCTGATTTCTGTGGCTGCTACGCTGCTTGCACGCTAGTCAATGCAGCGACTGCAGGCTGCCATGCGGCTGGTTGCTGCTGCCACTGTTCAATGGCGCTGCCAATGCTAATGCTGCTGCTGCTGCACAGTGGGGCTGCTGCTGATGTCTGTGGCTGCTACGCTGCTTGCACGCTAGTCAATGTAGCAACTGCAGGCTGCCATGCGGCCGGTTGCGGCTGCTGCCACTGTTCAATGCCGCTGCCAATGCTAATGCTGCTGCTGCTGCACAGTGTGGCTGCTGCTGCTGCTGCTGATGCTGCGCGCTGCTTGCACGTGCAGTTACGCCACGTGCATGTAGCTGCAGCGCTGCTGGCACACGGCTGACACTTACATTTTTCTGCCGGAAGGCATTGTTGTTAGTTTGCCGTTGCTGCCGATGGTGCTGCTTCTGCTGCCCATACAGCAGCTTCAGTTGCACCCGGTGGGATTCTAATGAACACTAAACCTAACTAAGGTAGAGGGTGAAAGCTGTAGTTGTTGCTGTCGCAGACATAGTTGTCGCTCCCGGACACTTCTGTCTGCATGGTGCCACGTGGCGCACCTCAGCTGTGTTTCAGACTCATTCTGCTGCTTTGTGGCTCACACGGCCCCCCTGCGCTCTGATACCATGCTAAAATGCGTCTAGGGCATGCAGGCCCATGTTGAATGAGACATGAGCTCTGGGTGTGAGTGGGAGAAGTGCAGCGCCAAGATTTGGCTAAGTCTGGAACGATTGAATTAAGAATCAAGGAGAGAAGTACAATGAGCCCTACACTGAGCTTTTGTACTGGGGACTGGCGGCTAGCCCACCAGGCCCCGTCATCCCCGCCGCACCAACATGAAACCACAAACTGGAGGTCTCCCGAGGCACTGGAACAGTCAACCGTGTGCCCGGGTCTCGACCGACAGGAAAATATCAAATAGGGTTCGGTCACCATATGCCCAGTTTTCGGAACTATATAGCTCATTCGCCCGTCGTCGTGCGAAAAATAACCCAGGTATCAACGGACTGTCGGAAATAACGCAGGTATCAACGCCGAGCGAGAAAGCAACCAGCCGCCCACGAGGTAAAAAATATTACTCATCCGCCAACGTTACACAGAAATTACCCGAGAAACCCAGAAACGCTAAAAAAAATGTCATGTTCTCGCCACATACCATGTAGCATTGATGCATGAGATGATTTTTGTCATTCACTATGTCTCAGATGAATGCACCATTGCAATTTTTTCCATGTCAGGTCCAAAACACATGCTGTGATCCAGCATGAAAAAAGGGGTGGGCGGCATGTTGATTTTGTTGCGGAGGCTGGGCGGATGGTTGCTTTTGTTATGCAAGGTGGGCGGATGGTTGCTTTTCTTCCGAACCACGGGCGGATCGTTTCTTTTCTTCCGAACGACGGGCGGATGAGAGTCACACTTTGCGTTTTATGGGTATCTGAGCTATTTCACCCTATCAAATATACCCCAAACACAACCAGAATATACGGTGACACACTAGCATCACGGTCTAGCCAAGCTAGGCAAGTTTAGGCCTCCCGAGACGCCGGAACATGTAACCGGGCGTCCGGGTCTCAGCCACACGCAGACTACACATGTCTGTCAAAAGGTCCCTAAGACTGAACCAACCAGTGCAGGGTCTCCCGAGGTACTGGCACAAACCACCGTGTACCCGGGTCTCGACCACAGAGAGAGTGGACAATCTATCAGAGGCAATGTGCGGTCAACCTTTGTGGGTCTCCCGGAGCACTGGCATAAACCACCAGGTGCCCGGGTCTCGACCACCGAGAAAACTCTACTAGACACATATGGGTAAACTGAGCTGCTAGAATGCATCATTCATGTCACAGAAGAAGTAATGTAGCCACCGGAGAACAATCAGCTCAAACTAGGAGACAAGGCTACATGATAGCTCAAAGCCCACACACCAACACGGAGACCCCCGAGCACCGCGGTTTTGGCCTGTCGGCCAACGATCCAGTCCTATCGGCTACAATGGAATCAGAGCGTCGGGGTTCGAGTGCGACATGCGGATGCCGAGGGCTGCCCACTCCTAGGGTGGAGTGAAGCGCGCGACCGGCGTCACATGGATCAAGTGGGAGTTCCTGGCATGTGGGTGGTTGGACGGAATGGTTTGAGGGTCGGACACCCTCAAGCACCGTTTTGGTCTGGTCGGCCAAGGATTTTGTCCAATCCGCTATACTAAAAAACCCACATACAAACATGGAGACCGACCAGGGCATCTTGAAGTGCCCGGACACTTTAGGATGCCCTGGACTGCCCATGTAACACATCGAAGACTTAGTGCAATTAGCTTCTTTGCATGGTATGAGAGCTTCACTTTGGATTAATCACCTACAGTGATGGTGTGTATGTGTCTGGACAGAGGTCATGTGCGTGTTCACACGCCATTCACTACACTGTGCATACCACACACAGTGCTCTTGCACATCGATGGTAGCATTGAGTGCTATGCCCTCCCACTATAAATAACTCGAGCCCAAACAGTAACAAGCATGCCCACATTGGGTATTCATGAGAGCCTACTGATCAGAGTCGTGTGCATACCGAAATGATCAACATCTTAACATTTCAAGTCTACTGCCCATGCAGGTCATTCTGTTTCTATCCAAATGTCAGCATGATGACATGTAAGTGTATACTGCCCCAGCTTGGGATTGTCTTACCTCCACTGGGTAGTTGATTGCAGAAACTGCAGGTGCTCGGCTACACATATTCCATGTTCAGAAAGCAGGAGGCTGCGGCAACTGCCTTTTGAGAAAGTACTGATCTCAACTGTTACAGTTTACCAAGAATGATGGAAGTGGTCGTGTCAACCCTTCTTTTAAGAGCTTGCATGCTGATTTGAGTTGTTAGCGTGACATTTGAGTTAGCTAATTTGAAAGTCCGCTAACTCTCATCTCACATCTGATTTTAGAGCACTTCAATCTCAGTTTTTTTTTTCGTGCATCCTGCTTTTCACAAACTGCTGACGAAATGTCATGATTAAAATGTAGAACATAAGAGTACCAGGGGACATCAAGTGTTGGCCAGAGAGCTTCTTGGTTGCTTTCCTCGCGCGATTATGAGAAAATAGTACTGATGGTACATCATCAGAACCACCACCATAACTTCACACCACCACGCAAAGCATTCGCCAGAACCTTTCCAGTACTTCCACACAGATTTTCAACATGCTGTGAGGCCGGTCTCCAGGACAAGTTTTCCCTCCAGAAGGAGCACCTTGCTGACTTTTCCGCGCTGACACCGCCTCATCCACACAAGTTGCGGGATTTCCAACGAGCAACCCACCATCACCACGTCTTCCAAATTCCTGAAGGCTGCCGAAGCTGAGTATGTACAGACAAGCAGCCTCATGATGCGTCCAGCAGCTCCAGCCAGCTTCCAGGTTTCAAGGCCCACAAAGAGCCAAGGCTGAGGAGACCTGTGCCACACACCAAAACTGGGACCCACTCCAAGGCAGGCTGGGCCTCAGAGACCTAAGGACAATGTGTCCTGGTCACACACCACACAAAGGGAAGGGGGGACTTTGGGGGGGGGGGGGGGGGGGGGGGGGG
>SZWC01004708.1:134001-155999 GCA_023375785.1 Penium margaritaceum | reverse complement strand
CACACACACACACACACACACACACACACATACACACACACACACACACACACACACACACCCACACACACACACACACACACACACACACATACACACACACACACACACACACACACACACACACACACACACATACACACACATAATTACTACAGGTGAAAAAAATGAAGTGAAGTTCTTGGACGTAGCATCAGCACATGCACGACAGATTATGCACTGGTGGCATCTCAAGCAAGTGCAAGAGTGGCACCTAGAGCATCCAACCTCGATGTTTTTGAGAGCTGAATTTCTGAAATCAGCATAACTTGCATGGATCTTCTTAGAATAGCATGGAGCAAAACATGGCAGGGGACATGCACCAACATACGCTGATGGACAATGCGGCTGATCGTTATTTTATCCATACATGCTTAGAACATGTATTTTATCAGGTGATGCCGGGTTGATGATCCTTCAGACCACACAACCAGGGTTTTTTGGCGTGTGAGAACTTAATGGTGACACGCTCGCTGACCGGTCCTGTCTGAGCCCTAGGAGGCACATGGGCTCCACGTGGAGCGTCTCGTGTGGGTGGCCTGGTCAACCGGTTGCTATCACCTTGTTGCCCTGTTACAAGGTTCTTACATTTGTGAACACTAGGTTTTCTCCAAGGCCGAACTCTTTTGCTCCATTCCATTGCGGTGTGCATGATCTCCATCTTGTGAGTGTCACATGCTGCACCCTAGAAATTTTCACCTCTGCCACTGAAGGAGACAATGTCATGGAGAACACTGTCAAAGAAATTTGGTGGTACCGCTGGCGTAGATAGATAACAGAATATTGGCAGGGCTATTGCGATTGTAGTGCTCCATTCTAGAAGGTTCTAACAATTTTGGCCACTTTTTGGAAGTTCCAAGAGAACTACCTTAAACCATCTTACTACTGTTTAGTCGACTTCTTGACATTGCTAGACTCTTTACAAAGAAGTGCCTTGATATTATCGAAACCCCCCAAATTCTCAGTGGAGTTTCTTGAAGCAAGCTCTCATAACAGAGCATCACATGTCGTTTGACTCAATCACCCAAGACCCCATGTATGCCTCATTATCATTGTTGTACATATGTGTTAGATAGTTCCGACACTTGTCTTCAAAGTACACTTGTACTCACAAATGATCTGATTCTCTCAAGTCTCCAAATCTTCCTCCGCTTTGTACCATCTCCTTGCAAACCATACACATCCCGCTCCTTGTAACATATTCTGCGGTTATTGGGCATGGCCGATATATGAATAATTTTGTGGAAGTATGCTCACTCCTCCTTCATAAAGAAGAGGAAGGGCTTCATTTATGGGGAGTGACCATATATCCACAAAAATCCTGATAGATATGATATATCTAGTAACCGCTCTTTAATGATGCCAGCGTTCTTTAACTTTAAAGTTGATACACCCACAGGTGAAAGACGAACAATGACGTATCTAGGAAAAAAATGCGCGAACACCATGTCATTGTACATGAAATACATCGTCAGGGTGCTGATGTCATCAGGCTCCTCAAATAATCACAAACTCCTCTTTTGAAGTGTTTCTGATTTTTTTAGGAAGGGGTTTGCGTGAGGTTTCTGTGGGGGATCCGAGACACCCCATACATTGAAAGGGAATTTGCTAGGCCCTGCTATCGCGAGGCCCAAGTTCCCGCATAAAAAGTAAAACTCTCAATCTCCAATCAATTCAGGGTTGGGTTTGAAACGCCTTTTCTTGAAAACCCGGAGTGGTTTGTGTACCATGAAAAAAGAACCGAAACTTTGAAATGGGTCTTTTTACTAAATCGTGATCGAGCAATGTAGGTTACGATGTAGGTTTTTATAGAAAACCTAAATTTTAGTAGGTGATTTGCATGTAAAAATGAATAAAAATGGTTATCGCTTGATCGCGATCTTGTTGCTACATCCATGATGTACATGAGTTCCTAGACTCTGCGAGTGGGTATTTCTGTCCTTACATTTATGGCCCACTACGTGACAACCTCAGGATTTTTACGCCAATTTTTCATGGAGCATTCTAACTACCTGCCCCGACTTCCGGTGTTCTGTTCCCAAACATTATGACAACTTTGACCACATTCTAGAATGGTCGACAGAAGTATCGTGAACCATATTGATGGTTTGATACTGTTTGGTTGACTTCTTGACGGTGCTACACTTTTATAAAACTACGCCTTGATATTCTTGAAGCCCCCCAACTTCTTGGTGGAGCTTCTTGAAGCAACCACTCACGGAGCAACCTCACACGCGTCACTCGGCTCGAGAACCAAGGACCCAACATATGCCTCATTATGATTCTAGTCATTGTATATGTGTGCTCGACTTACTAGAAACTTCTCATCGAATTACAATTATTACTTGACAAAAATATCATTTATTCCCAATTCCTCAAATTGTGTACTGTCCCACACCTCATCCCTGTGAACCAGCTACGTTCCGCTTGGCACAACACTTGGTATCAGAATGCAGTGGCGTTGGAGGGGTTCCTGATGCATTAACTACCTGTTGACAACCTTGCACGATTCTTCAGCATGTCGCCATCGTTCAGAAGATCGCAGACCTCTCGAAAACAACGGTGAACAGAACGAGTACACCCACCGACGAGGAGCAGTAACTGGTGAAGACTCCGACAATGGAGGATCAGCAATATGCAATCAACAGTGATCTCCAAACAAACCAGGCAACAATGAAGACTTTCACGGTAAATGGAACAGCACGGGCAAACCCAACGGTCAATCTGGTGATGGACCCCTCGGGCTCGGCGAACCCTTCGTCTTCAATGTTTTCCACCGGGACAACATCTGGGACGATGGGAGGCACCGGCCGACAAGGCTGCATTGATGAAGGCTTGTACCAGAAGTTTGCAAGACTCGAGAGCCTTAACTCTCATCTGCTCCAATGTGACAATGGAGGAGCTTAAAAATTTCCGTGCGTGAGAAGTAGTACTGAGAGGAATATCTAACTCTCAAGTAAACCCCAGATTGGGCTGACAATTCAAGAACCATTTGATCTCGGAAACTCAAAGGGAACGGCAGTTAGGATGTGGCTGATGAGTTTGGAGGTGCATTTTTCCGCTGCTAGGGTCAGCAAAAACAAAAAAAAATTGAAATCATGGTTTTAATTTTGTGTGGCACGGCCGTTAGTTGGTGGTCTGATCCAAAGGCCATCCAATGGCAATAGGAGACTGGCTCAGCCAGATTAACGGCTCATGCAATTTCTCTCACATCGTCGACCGCAAGCGTACTACCTATTGAGCAGATAAATCTGACATGGCACCACTCTCTCACGCCACCAGAAGCATGGAGAAATTTCACACGTGTTATACTCGCACGGTTTAGGAAACTGAACGATAAGTCACACGCATGGTACAAGCTTCAACGCCTACATCAGCAGACCAGCGTGGTAGAGTATGTGCAAAGTTTTCACAAAATAACCATTGGCAGCGATCTCATCCCGGACAAACTATGTGTTTACTACAACAACGGTCTCAAGCGAGATATTTGGTGAGCAATTACAAATTTTGGTATCCAGGAGAGCTTATGTGAATGATCACATCAGCCGATCGCATTGATAGCACCAAGTACAACACTCAGATGAAAGAATCCAATAGTTGGCAACCCCAAAACTACAGTTCTTATTGTTGCAGAGGAAATTAGCAGTCAGCAGAACCTCGTCTCAAATGGAGATTGACATTGCCGATCAACACGATCAACCTCTATGCTGGACTTGCAAAAAGCCGAGTCATATTTTGCGCGACTGTCAAAAATGGTATCAACAGACCAAAAAGGAGGGAGGACGCAAAGAAAAGATAAGGAGTTGGGAAATGATAGAGGACAAGAGTTAACATCGAGGCACCTTTCTGGTCTGAAAATTTTTCCGTGACCGATCGTCCATCTGAGCAGCTCACATCACCGTAGAGGAGGGTTCCTGAGATTGCAAACTTCCACGAGGACTATGAAGATGACCAACCAGTGATACCGTTACGAGTACAACCGAGAGGTTGTAAAAGTCGTAGAACGGTATCGGCACTAGTAGATAGAGGATCTTCTCACCATTTTTTCAGCAATGACATTGTTTGGAAGCTGAGTTTGCAGACCAAATCGGGAGCATTTGAAGAAAAAAACTGTTGTTGGATGTTTGCAGATCTGTCGACGTCGCGAACCTCTCCAACTGCAAATTGTAGATTTGCAAGACATAACGTTCTGGAGGACTTTTCCAATGAGTGACCACAAAGTCAGCCTTGGACATGATTTCCTCTACCGACACAATGTGTAGGTGGACTGGAGAAGCAAATCAGTCTATGTCAGCCTTAATGGCAGGAAACAAAAACTGCCTCTTGTAAAGCGACCCGTAACACAACGGCGGTTGTGGGAAGCAGCAAAGGTGGCAGTAGCAGCAGAAGTAAAACATCAACCGATATCTTTGGATGTGGCCAAGAGATATTTGTGATGTGGAGCCCGAGTGTGGCTAGTCCACGTGGACCATGGAATAAGTTGTAGCTACCGAAGAGACCACATTGGCCTTGACACTTGAGAATTTTGCATTCATTATAGAGCAGATTACATCACTTTTTGAGGAGTTAAGTAAGGGTTTTCCCAAAAAAAAACTTCCTCGAAAGCTATCTCCACAACAAAATACCGATAACTAGATAGATCTGAAGCCAGGCAATATATCGACAGTGAAAGGGAACTATCAGTTGAGTGACCACGAGCTGACTGAACTCAAGAAGCAGCTGGACGAGATGCTCGGTAAGGGGTTTATCAGACCTTCTACATCACCATACGTGGTACATGCACTTTTTGTGAAAAAGAAAACTGGAGAGATACCGAGTAGTGAACGACATCACCATCAAGAACCGCTACCATCTTCGGCGAGCAGACAATTTTTTTTACCAAATGCGCGGGGGCCGATTTTTCAACAAAACCAACCTATGCAAAGGCTATCATCAGATCCGCGTATCTGATAAGGACATCAAAAGGACAGCGTTCCGCACCAGATACAGGTACTTCTAAGTTATGGTCACATCGTTCGGACTCACAAATACCCATGCAACATTTATGGTGGCAATAAGCAACACTTTTTGTCCTTTTTCCCGTATTTTTCTTACAATATTCTGGTGTAGAGTCGCACCCCAGAGGAGTACAATGGATATCTCCAAAAATTCCTCAAGATTTACAAAGATAGTTTTTTTCGGAGTACTCTCGAAATGCGATTTCGGTAGCCGTCCGATTGAGTTTTTGGGCCACATCACCGACGACGGGTGGATCAACATGGACCCAAGAAAGATGGAGGCAGACGCTGATTTGCCAGCGCTGACCAATTTCCAGGATGTCCAAGTGGACTTCTCCAACTTCTACCATCAATTTGTAAAGGACTACATCCGAGTGTCAGCACCTCTCTCCGATCTCACTCGGAAAGCCACCGACTGGAATTGGAAGGACAACAAAAAAGAAATGTTTAAAGTTTTGAGATATTTTTTAACCTCCGGTGCAAGTCTTATGATTAGCAGATCCAACGGTGGATTACATCATGGCCACCGACATGTCTGATCGAGCCATCAAAACCGTTCTCCTTCAAGGCAATGGTGGTGGAGAACAACCGGTTGCATACATGTTGAGAAAGTTGCACGGGCTGGAACTCAACTGCATGGTGCATGAGAAAGAAATTCTTGTAGTCGTACACGCATTCAAGACATGGCAGCACTACTTGGAATTCCAGTGATGCATCGTCTGCACCAACCATCATGCATGAAAACATCTCAAGACAACCAAATATGAGCTGCCGACAAAATCGATGGATGGAGTTCCTCAAATCCAAATTCAACTACAACATCGAGTGCTGACCCCGAAAAATACATCCAGCGGATGCGCCAAGTGAACGACCAGATATGGTGGCCAAAAGCTATATGTTACTCATCGAACGAGACCTGTACCTCATGAGGTTGTTCACAAAAGGTTACGAGGAGTTCTGCAAATACAACAAATCTAGGTCCTAGTTTGAGCATCCCTACTCGCGAGTGTGATTTTCTTGCTAGGTCGTCGTCCCACCAACCGAGGAGCTACAAAGAATGCTATTGGAGGAATTCCATGACAACAATCCAGGTGGACACTTTGGCAAGGAAAAAATGCTAAAACAGCAAGCGCAGTACTACCAGTGGGACAAGATGCAAGTCGACTTTTCAACCTTCTACAAATCATGCGACACTTGTCAGCGGCAAAAATCTCATCGCACGAGACCACCCGGTTAACACCAGCTACTCCCTCTTCCGATGGAGTCGTAGGTCAATACCAGGATGGACTTTGTGACGGGATTGCCGGCTACTCCTGATGGATATGATACCATCCTCATGGTGGTGGACAGATTTTCAAAATATTGTACTTCAACCTGACGACGACTGCCATCACTGCAGAAGGAATAGCGCGACTGTTATAAAATCAGATTATACGGCCACACATCGTGCCAAGTACCATCATCAGCGACAAAGACAGTCGCTTCACAAGTGGTTTTTTTCACCAACTGATGATGTGTTTTGGCCGTTGGATCTAGCTATCAACGGAGTTCCATCCTCCAACCGACGCACAAACTGTCCGGACCAATCAGACCCTCAAACAACTCCTCCGTATATTATGCAAGCCATGCGAGACCAATTGGACAGCCAAACTGCCAACCGCCAAACTCGCATACAACTGTGCCACTTCCACCGCAACGGATAAAATTCCATTCGAAGTGGTCTACGGCAAACTTCCTACCACACCGGTAGGACTACAGATCCAGAGCAGCATTCCCACAGTTGTCATCCACTGTCAGAATTTCTCCAGCGTTTAGGAGGAAACACAAAAAAATCTTGCAGAGATACAAGAATGTATTCAGCGAGCGGCCGACTGACATCATAGAAATGACATGTTTAGCGCCAACGATCATTTTCTCCTCAGCTCGATGAACATGAAACTCGGAGGACAAGACTCCCTTGCTGGTTGGGACCGTTTGAGATCAAACGGATGCAAACCCCTGTTTTCGCTCGACTTTGCCTACATGATAGGATGGTGATCCACCTCATCTTCTACATGAGCAAAATCAAGCACTACCAAGATCCCTACGAGAACTTCCTTGGTAGACACGTTGCAGCCCCATATCTTGTTCAAAAAGAGGAGGATACAGAGTACATAATTGAAGACAACCTTGGATATCCACGTAGTAAGAAAACACTGAGTATCTGAATAAGTGGCACGGCTACGACGCCGCACACAACAGTAGGGAGCCTTAGGTCTGTTGTGATGTGAGTCATCTCCGACTGTTTGTACAGCCTATTGTGACCACTCAGTAGTGTCCATGCTTGTGCATATCCCTAATGCAAACTCAGCTGGCAATGGAGTACAAAAGGATGGTGGCTTCACCCGCCAACAGCTGCCACGATGTCCTGGGTGCTTGCTAGGGTGCTTTGCAGTGTTTCTGCCGTAGCTAGAGGTTTCTCGGTGGACTAGCTCTTGAGCCCAATTTGCATGTTTTGCATTGTTTTTCCATTGATCAATGCCAGTCCTGTGTGTAGTGGTAGCTTCTAGCTCAAGATTTTGCATCTCTAGGTTCAGACGGTCTTGTGTTTGGATGCGTGTGCACAGATTTACCACCAAAACTATGGTTTTGGGCCGGTTTGAGAAAAACCTAACACTGGGTGCGTCACCTGCTGCACACTACAACAGGTACTTATGCTCCGTGCTTGTTACTTGTCATTTCTCTCTGCATTAGGGAGCTATTGGAGCTTCTGAAACTTTGCGCATCTCCCTAGATTCATCCTTACTATTTCCTGCACCTGCTTGCTTGCTAGTGTAGCAGCTGACCGGACATTGTCGCCACTATAGCAGCAGCAAGGCTAGGAAGTTTCCTAGCAGTTTTTTATGGTATCAGAGCAGCAATACCTCTCTTACTGTGCTGCTCTACATAGACGCAGCACTGGCAACAGCACCACCACAGCCGTATCTTGGGACCGATTGTAGTAGAGGCTAGCAGTAGAGACGCCATCCCGATGTCAGCAGTAGCAGCGTCACTAAGCAACCGCCACCACAGTAGCAAGAAGAGCTAGAGCAGTGACGAGGTGTAGTAGCCACAAAGAGAGGCAGTAGCAGCACCGGGTGACAGCAACAGCCGTTTCTGGCTACCATCCTTAAAAAGAAAGAAGGAGAGGAGAAGCAGCTCACAGCAACAGCACACGGAAGCCGCTGCGAGCAGTGGTAGGGCGAAGCGACGACAGTAGTTAACAGCTGTAGCTGCATCAGCAGCCGCGAGCAGCAACAACAGCGAAGCAGCAAAAATAGAGGCAGCAGCTCCGCAGCAATAGCATTGCAACTGCTATAGCCACAACAACAATAGTAGTGGCTATAGAAACACAATAGCAGTAGCAGCGGCCACAACAGCAATAGACTCGCAGTAGCATCTGCTATCTTGTGCAGCACTGCTGCTGTGTAGCAATTGCTGCTTAGTAGTTCTACGCAGAAACACTATTGTGTAGCTGCACAAAAGTTGTGCAGCACTATGCAAGAGCTGCACAGGCCTATGCAACCCCTGTGCAACCGCGAGCAGGGGATGACACGGTCACCACCCCCTTTCTTCGTCACGTGGAGTCTGCGTAACTCCAAGAAAAAAGGCACCAAAAAAATTGCTAGCACAAAATACGTTAGTGTAAAGTACGATGGCAAAAAAGTAGTGTTGACTTCATCATGAGCAGTGTTCACGTCAACAATTTTTGGGTCAAAATTTCATTCACTCTTGATGTTTCAACACCTCCAGAAATGCAGTCAATTTCCTTTTGGACCATTTTTACGCCTGGCCCCATACTGAGCACTGTGATGGCACCGGTCTTTGACAAGTACAAGGGGCTAGGAAACCGCTCTTTGTCCTCCTCTTTGGGCACCATGTGTCCACAGTCGCTTTCACTCGCAATCGATGAAGTTTGTCGGATGGAGGATGATTTGCACTGGCAGCAGCAGAATAGACCGACACATTGTAAGAGATTGCGGAGTTACTAAGGGGCCATTTAGGGGCCTCACAACAGCCGCCAGGAGGATCTACTCGAGCTGCACCATCCGTTCAGTGTTCTACGCCATACACAACGCCTTGGCCTCAGCACCCCTCGTCACAGGTTGGCACCTAGGATGATGAGGAGATAGAGGATGATACACGCGAGGACGAGATTCGTGTCATTGAGAAACAAATTTGTGACTTACGTCTGGGATCATTGCCTCTCACCTTACCACCTTCTCATCATCAGGATCAAGCACATCATTCAGTAGCTTTCACTTTTGGTAGTGTTTCTCTCACTAGTGGTCTCCCTTTACCTCCTCCACCATCTCCCGAGCTTAAGGTCGTCCTCCCCACAAAGCAATGACCGAAGGACTTTGAGACACCTCCACCCCATTACGATACCAAAGAGGGCTTCAATTGCCGGTTTCAGGTGTGGGCTAATTCTAAGGACGTTCGGCCCTACTACCACAACCAATACCAGACCCGCGACGCTCACCAGGTCCAGACAACAATGAGAGTGATGCACGTTTTCTATACACCATGTTGCGGGAGACTTTGGTTGACTTCTGTCCCTTCGTGGGTGAGACCGGGACTGAGACTGGAGTAGACCCACGCCAAGGCTGGGATCTGGCCTTGACACTGCTCATTGTGGTTACCCATGCGACGAGGGCGGCTTGACTGCGTGAGTTTCAATCCCTCCATTTGGGTCCTATGGATCTCACAGCTAACTAATCGAGGCATACGATACGACTTTACACTCGCCTTGGGACTGGTGGCGAGACTCTGCTGTGGGCATTAGACACCATCATGATGGGGATTCACTTAGACCATTTGAATCTCTTTACGGGCCTGGACCATGTGGCCCTCTCTGAGTTGTCAGAGTCACTACAGCTACTTCCTTGAGCCCAGGGCTACTTCCTCTATGCAACACTGGCTCATGTGGTTCCTTTAGTCCATTGGCAGAGTCCACTTGTTGTAGGAGTGAGTACAACCCCTCCTACGCATCCGTCCCAGTTCACTAGTCTTGCCTCCACCACTTTCTCATCCTCCTCCTCTATCCCAAGAGGCCAAACTCAGGGCGTTACAGAAGCTGCACAGGAAAAGAAGGGAAAAAGCGACACGACAAGGGACAGTAGTAGTAACAACATCACCAGCCTACGAGTAGTGGTAGTGGAAGTTCTATCCATTGTTACATATTTGGGATGCTCATTACTGCAGAGAGTGTGAGTAACCCCTTGATTGGCCTCGCATTGTGCGCAGCGTCTGAGCAGGACACTGGCAGCGGATGTCCACCGGTGACACACAGACGGGGAGAGCCGTGACCACGATTGTAGTAGACGCATCAATTTTTACCAGGTAGCAGCGTTGATCTGGATCCTCGGGATCACATGATCTTTGAGCTTCATCAGTTTTTGGCACTTTGTACTCAAGGAGGTACAAGTGTGTTGTTGGAAAAAGGACAACCGTCAGATCATCTTGATCCACTGCTCTACTGGGCTCGGCAAAACATCAACAAAAAGAAAAGCAAGAGGGCCGAGAGTGAGATCGTCATCACTCTCTCGACCCCCCTATGGCGGGGCATGGTATGGCTGTGGGCAGGCCTCTTTAGGCGTCCCACTGATCCATCCATCCGCGGCCCTACTTCCTCTACTCATCCTATTGGAGCTCCGGAGAGCTGATGGTATACCCGTACTGGCAGTCATATATATCGGCATGTTTTGGACCAACAGGATGGGTGGTCCGGGAAACGAGGCGAGAGTGCGAGCGTGAGCTCCTCTCGACTTCAAGGCTGCTGACGTGGCATGGACCAAGTAACCGCTGAAGATATTCCTCTTTCTAAAAGTGGATCCTGTGGTCAGGAATCCTGCGAGGGCATTTTGGATTGATCAGCACCGCTGGTATCGAGAGATACGGTCGGACCATCATCGTGAGCCAAGAGCCCGAGCCAGATCGATGGTCGTGAAGAAGCTACCGCAGATCCGGACGATCTCGTCCGTGGATCGCACCGAGGGCGCTGGGCATCCGCCAACCTCGGTCTGCCGATGATCGGAGATCATTGAGCGGTGTCCAGAAGATCCTGTGAAGACACAAGGAGACCGGACTGAGTCAACACTCGTACTTTTTTGTTTCTAGCTAGTGTAGGCAGATAAGTAGCTGTAGGTTTGTATTTCCTATTACTTCGTCTGTGTGTAACCATTTCAAGCAAGCTTGGTACCGTTGGAAAGCTTGTGAGATGAGTCGTGTATCTGTGCCTTCAGTTCATACTCTTGAATCGCACAGTCAGTGACATTGCCAAGGTAAGAGTGCCTGCGTGTGTTTAAGTGGTTATCCCTAACTGAGAAGTCATCACCAACGAATTCAGCACAGTACCAGAAAGTTGAACCACCAGAGTACCTCATCTGAAGATTCCTAAAGGTTCTGCTTATGTAAAATCCAACATTTGGTATCAGAGAAGGTGGCATCCTCAGATCTACGCAACTATGGCGGCAACAATCAACAATGGAGACCATTTCAAAGTGACGCTGTTCGATGGAGATGACTATCATACCTTCGCTTTCAACATTGAGATGATATTCCTGAACAAGGGATTATGGGGCGTCGTCTGCGATCCACCTACTGACACACCTGAAGAACAAGTCAGCTGGAAACGACGCTGTGATCAGGCCTTCTCAATCCTGGCGCTGAATCTAACTGAGCGACTCAATTTCATCATCAGAGAAAACAACCCAACCAACTGTCCAAGGAAAGCCTGGAAGGCTCTGAAGAGTCGCTATGAAAGGACAAGCGATGTTGAGTTGGGAAGTCTACTGACAGAGTTCCATACTCAACAAATGGAAGAGGGAACACGCCTGGAAGACCATGTGTCCCACCTCAAACATCTCGCCAGCCGTATTTCATCGATGGGAGAAGTCATTACTGAAAGAGTTCTGGTACTAACCCTTTTTCGTGGACTACCTGCCAGATTCAAAGATACCATCAACCGACTTCAGACTTTCCAGAAACAGGGGAAGACCTTTGATGCACAACTTGCAGAGCTCCGGACAACATTACAGCAAGCTATCAGAGCACAAGGAAGAGCTGCAGGTGGGGCACCTGGTGCCGCCGCTGAAGCAACACCAGCTGCAGCAGCAGCAGTGCCACCTGGAAGTCAACCGTATTCTCTGACTCTGGAGAAGGCTGTCGAAGAACTCATGATGGTTGAAGAACAGTATGTCAAAGACAACGGAGGTGAAACCGGCCTTGTGACTAAATACCAAGGACAAAGGACAAAGAAGTTTGGAGCCTATGGGAACGGCAGCCAGGGATCCCTTACTCATTTCAACAACAGAGATCAACCAACCCCGCATTCACCAAGGGGCTTTGTTCCACCGACTGATCGAGTGTGCTGGATATGCAAGCAGAAGGGACACATTGCCGTGGACTGCCCCAAACGACGTCCACACTTCACTCGCCACTATGGAGCTCGCCGACCTCATCAAGCAATGCTGACCACCTACATGTCCACTGTGGCTGCTTTCCTTACAGGGTCTACCAAAGCACAGGAGTCATCAGATGAAGAAGACAATTTTCAGCTGAATCTCCAATCTGAAGGACCAGTCTTACCTGACAAAGACATGTCAGCCTCGCAGCCAGAACATCAAATCTACGGTTCAACAACAGAAGAGACAGCACATCACACCCTGACAGAAGAAGAATTTGTGACCGAAGAATTGGCTATGTGCTCCATCGACAGCGCCCTTCTTCTGGCCGCAGGGATTCTGGCATGGATCATGGACTCTGGCTGCACGAAGCATATGACCTGCAAGAAGGACTGGTTTATCAACTTCAAACGCTTTCTGACACCACGAGAAGTCCGCCTCGGTAATGGAAGGACTATCCCTGCCTATGGGCAAGGAACCGTCAAGGTCGGCATCAAGTGCAACGGAAATCCAGCCATAAGAACTTTTGAGGATGTACTCCACGTGCCAGATCTTGCAGCAAATCTCCTCTCAGTGACAAAGCTCAACGACAAGGGCTTCAAAGTTGTGTTTGACACTGATAAAAACTGCAAGGTGTACAACCAGACATCCCAACTGGCAGCAGTGGCCACTCGCATGGGCAACCTGACCGTCCTTGACACCACTGAACCCTCAAAACATCCAGAAACACAAGAAATGGCGTTTGTGGCTTCCTCATCTACATCAGCCAAAACAACAACTCCGTCCACCACGACAGAACTCTGGCACAAGCGACTGGCACATGTCAGTTATCCTACTCTAACCAAAATGGCTGCAGATTCAGTTGCCCATGACCTACCAGACAGTCTACTGCAAGACCGAGAAGCACCAATGTGTGACGGCTGTATCACTGGCAAACAACACAGAGCATCTTTTCACTCACTACCGTCACATGGGACCCACGAGTGTCTGGAACTCGTGCATATGTATCTCTGCTACATCAAGGAAGGATCTCTCTCCAACAAGCACTACTTTCTTGTCATCTTGGATGACTACTCGCATATGGTCTGGACCCGGATTCTTCGCTTCAAGTCTGACGCTATTGAAGAGATCAAAACCTGGGTTCGACAGGTTGAGAATGAGACCAGCCTGACAATCAAGAAGATTCGAACTGACAACGGGACAGAGTTTGTCAATCGCAACCTCAAAGCCTTCTACGATGAAAGAGGTATTCAACACCAAACTATGGTGCCATATACTCCACAACAGAATGGCAAAGCAGAGAGGATGAATCAGACCCTTCTCGAAAGAGTCCGGACTATGCTTCATACAGCCGGCCTCTCATCCGCGTTCTGGGCTGAAGCTCTTCATACTGCAGCCTACATCACGAATCGCCTTCCCACAACTAAGCTGCCTGCAGGTGCATCCACACCCTATGAAGTATGGACTGGGAACAAGCCTTCTCTGGGCCACATTCGTATCTTCGGGTGCACAGCGCATGCCTGGGTGCGTCCAGAAGAACGCTCCAAGTTGGACCCACGATCCAAAGTCTGTATTCTTCTTGGGTACGAGACACGGGACATCTATCGCCTCTAGGATCCAGAGTCCAAACGCGTGATTCGGAGCAGACAGCCTATCTTTGACGAAAGCTTCTTCAACCGAGCACGAGATACAACACCACCAGCAGTCACGCCTACCGTCTACATTGAAACAACACCACCACCTCTGCAGAAGTTCTCAGTCGACCCAACACCTGACGACCACCCTGGTGTTCTCCCTCCTGTGGTTCTAGAAGAACATCGTCCTGCTCCCACTGCCTCACAGAAGGATGCCTCCAGCACTCCTTCACAATCTGGACTCTGACGGTCAGCCAGACTCACCAAACTGCCGACATTCCTTTAGCTCGGCTTTCTGTCCACAACCGACTTTTCCGCAGACGACGACCTCGATCATACAGCACTACTCACACAAGTGGTGGATCCCACCAGCTTCAAGGATGCCATGCGCCACCCAGATGCAGACCAATGGCGTCAAGCAGCTCAAGTGGAGCTCTCTCAGCTTCAAAAACAGCATACATGGGATCTGGTTCCTCGACCACCCAACACACCTATCGTCACATGTAAGTGGGTGTTCAAGACCAAGCTGACCAGTGCAGGTACACCTGATCGCCACAAGGCACGTCTTGTTGCACGGGGATTCAGCCAAGTTCTCGGAGTAAACTACCAAGACACTTTTGCACCGGTGGCCAAGTACTCCTCCATCAGGGTGATCCTCTCCCTGGCCGCTAGCAACAAATGGCATCTTCATCAAATGGATGTCAAGAGCGCCTTTCTCAACGGTGATCTGAAAGAAGTTATCTACATGACTCAACCAGAAGGCTTCGTCTCCCCAGATCATCCCGATCATGTCTGCAAGCTCAACAAATCCCTGTATGGGCTAAAGCAAGCTCCACGACAGTGGAACCTGAAGATCCACGAATTTTTCTTGGTCCAAGGACTCCAACGCCTACACTCTGACCACTCTGTGTATTTCCGCGGAGGGTCAAACCTTCTCGGTGTTATTCTCTACGTGGATGACCTTATCTTGTTTGGACCATCCCTCTCTATTCTGGATACTCTCAAACAGCAGCTCTCCCGCCGATTTGAGATGACAGACATGGGACCTCTCACATACTATCTTGGGATTCAGATCACCCATGACGTCCTGCACGGTCATGTAACACTCACCCAGGCTACCTACGCACAACGTGTGGCTGACAAGTTCGGGCTTGGTGCATCCACTCCTCAAGCCACTCCACTCTCCAAGGACCATGGCCTCACCAAACCAGTGACGGCAGTCACACCACTGGCCTCCTTGGAAGATACCGATGCTTTTCCGCGCATGGTGGGCTCCCTGATGTACGCTTCTGTGGCTACCAGACCTGACCTCTCCTTCACTGTTGGTCTCCTCAGCCAAGGCTGTCAGCGCCCCACTGCTGCTCATATCGTGGCTGCCAAGCGCAGCATTCGCTATCTCCGTGGGTCTGCTTCCCTGGCTATCCGCTACGCCTCTGGTAACAATGTTCTTCAGGGCTTCTGCGACGCTGATCTCTCTGGTGATCACACCACCAGCCGCTCCACCTCTGGGTACGTCTTTCTCCTCAACGGTGGACCCGTCAGCTGGCGCAACAAGAAGCAATCTGTGGTCGCTCTCTCCTCAACTGAAGCTGAATACATTGCTGAGAGCGAATGCACAAGGGAGGCGGTTTGGCTTCGTATGCTTCTGAGCGAGCTTGGATTTGACCAACTCGAGCCTACGCCCATCCACTGTGACAACGAGGGGGCTATCGCCCTTTACGAGGATCCCGTTCTTCATGATCGCACCAAGCACGTCCGTCGGCAGTACCATTACGTTCGCGATGTTGTTGCAGAAGGCGAAGTCGTCATGCACTACCTTCCCACCGACGACCAAACTGCTGACATCTTCACCAAAGCCCTCTCTGCTGACCGCCACACTCATCTCTGTGCCCGCATGGGCCTACTCCCCTCATCCTGAATTCTCTCGGCGCTGTCTTCATTCTTCTCGGTTCTTCCCCACTGCCGCTTCTTTCCTGGTTTTCTCTTTCCGTCCCCCCGGATGAGGCGTTGGGACGGACGGAGAATGTCCTTGGTGGAACCGTCGTCGCTTCCCGCTTCTGTGCCCCCCATATGAGGCGTTGGCATGGACGCGGGTTGCGTCCGACCGTTTTTCTCTGCCTCCTCTTGGTTCTGCCTGCCACTGCTCTCTCTCTCTTCCTACGCTTTGCCTTCCTTTCGCGCCTCGATCCTCGCATAACGCCAACACCCTCTCCTCTTGCTCTGCTTTGCTGCTTGACCCACGTTGCTCCAAACTGCATTTTCTCTTTGTCTATAATCCGCTCGTTTGCTCTCTCCTCTCAGACCCCCATGGGTGGGCTGCCCCCTGTTCAGCTCACCCTACGGGCCGGATGCACGGGAGGGGGCCCACTCCCCCAAGTCCGGGCAGGGTGTGCTGTTGGGACCGGTCTATCTCTCAGCCGTCGGGGCGTGGCCCGGGCTAAAACGTTCTCACCGGCTCACTGTACACCCTGATCTTGCTGCTCCGGACTTCCTTTTTCTCTCTCACGCGAGGCTCGGTTGGCCCGGGGAGGATTTCTTTTGCCGTGCATTCCCGTGCCTCGCCCAGTTCCTCTTTTGTTGCCCCCGCCTTCCCGGCTCTGTTTTCGCGGGGGGGCTTCTTTTCTTTTTCCACTTGTCGGCTCCATCTTCATTAGCGCTGGATCGACAAGGGGGGGGGATGTTGGAAAAAGGACAACCGTCAGATCATATTGATCCACTGCTCTACTGGGCTCGGCACAACATCAACAAAATGAAAAACAAGAGGGCCGAGAGTGAGATCGTCATCAATCTCTCGACCCCCCTATGGCGGGGCATGGTATGGCTGTGGGCAGGCCTCTTTAGGCGTCCCACCGATCCATCCATCCGCGGCCCTACTTCCTCTACTCATCCTATTGGAGCTCCGGAGAGCTGACGGTATACCCGTACCGGCAGTCACATATATCGGCATGTTTTGGACCAACAGGATGGGTGGTCCGGGAAACGAGGCGAGAGTGCGAGCGTGAGCTCCTCTCGACTTCAAGGCTGCTGTCGTGGCATGGACCAAGTAACCGCTGAAGATATTCCTCTTTCTAAAAGTGGATCCTGTGTTCAGGAATCCTGCGAGGGCGTTTTGGATTGATCAGCACCGCTGGTATCGAGAGATACGGTCGGACCATCATCGTGAGCCAAGAGCCCGAGCCAGATCGATGGTCATGAAGAAGCTACCGCAGATCCGGATGATCTCGTCCGTGGATCGCACCGAGGGCGCTGGGCATCCGCCAACCTCGGTCTGCCGATGATCGGAGATCATCGAGCGGTGTCCGGAAGATCCTGTGAAGACACAAGGAGACCGGACTGAGTCAACACTTGTACNGAGTCGTGTATCTGTGCCTTCAGTTCATACTCTTGAATCGCACAGTCAGTGACATTGCCAAGGCAAGAGTGCCTGTGTGTGTTTAAGTGGTTATCCCTAACTGAGAAGTCATCACCAACGAATTCAGCACAGTACCAGAAAGTTGAACCACCAGAGTACCTCATCTGAAGATTCCTAAAGGTTCTGCTTATGTAAAATCCAACATGTGTTATCAGAGGCGAGTGGTCCCAAGACATCTTGTCCTAATATGCCTGTTTCCAGTGATGATGCTTGTGGAGGAGCTCAATCAGCTTGTGATGAGGATGGACCCAACAACATAATCTGGCTTGACAAGTCACAAATCTGTGCTATTTGCCGTTATCCTGATTCCTCTACTACACATCCAGTAGAGGGAGAGTGTTCTTTGGCATGCTGTTCAGTTTTGACAACTGGTCGTGAGCCAAGTGGCACCTGGATCGCACTTGACTTTGGTGCCATTCATCACATGGCTTGTTGTCGTAGTGACTTAATTTTGCTTCATCCCACTACCTCCATTTGGTTCATTCACACAAGATCTGGTAAGTCGTTGCCTGTGTAAGGAGTTGGGATTGTGCGGTTTGATGGTCCATCTGGCCCCTTGTATATTTCTGATGTGCTCTTCGTCCCTACTCTTGAGCTCAGCCTACTCTCTATTCTTGCATGCACCTGGATGCATCTCATTATTGACCACACTGCTCAATTTGCCACAGTGATTTGTGCCTCCGGTTTTATGACCTCTGTCATGTATTTCATTGCACTTCCTCTATTTCTTCTCCCTTTCTCTCTTCTACGCATGTATTTGTCACTAGTGTTATCTCCCCTGAGCACCAACACTTGTTGCATCACCCCCTCTGCCATTTGATCTCGTACACTGTGTCCAAGCTCATTCGCACTCAGCTAGCCCTCGGTCTTGATGCGACTTCCTTTGAGAAGTTGTGCAAGACCAATTGTATTTTTTTGTGCACAGGGAAAGATGCATCGCTGCCCTTACCCTGACTCCTCTTCTTAGGCACTGCTTACACTACAGTTGGTCTACTCTGACCTTCTCAGTCCTCTCCGAGTCGATTTCTTCTCAGATTGGGGTTGATATGTTCTCACCGTGACTAATGACTTCACCCAAAAGCGGTGGATTTACAGCCTTTACCAAAAGTGTGATTCCGTCCCTGTAGCGTCTATGGCTGGTGAAGAGTAAGGGCCAGTCTCGTCATACCTTGCACACATTTTACTCGGATCGTGGTGGCGAGTTCTTAGGCGAGATGGATGCCTACTTTGCAAAGTATGGTGTTTTTCACTAGCTCTCGGCCCGTGCTATACCACAGTAGAACGGTCCGTCTGAGTGTTGGAACCACACCATGGACAATGGTGTCCATGCTATGCAATCTGAGTGCAGTATTTTGGAGTCCTTTGCCTTTGAGGGTTTCTCTAACATGACGTAGGTCTGGAACCGCTTGCCGCATGATTCGCTTCTGGACCATGTCACGCCTTACGAGCTGTGGTTTGACCATCATACCAATCTCCATCTTGCTCACGTTTGGAGGTCCCTTGCCTGTATTTGGTACTCGGAGGACCAGCAGGGATCGAAGGTCTCACCTTGGGGTCGCATGTGTACCTTCCTTGGTATCTCCATGCTGTCAAAGGACTGGCTGTTATAGGAACCGCCGGTCGAGGCAGTGATTACATCATTATGCTGAAATCAAATACAAGTTTTGATACTCCCATTGTATTCTAAGTTAAAAACCATACAAAATTGATCTAAGAACTGGGTCATTTGGTACAGGGACGAGAAAGATACGGCCATGCAAAGGTGGGAGGCGTACCTCTAGAAAATAGGAGACATACCGGTTTGACCCCAAGCACGACGGAGTGACTTTGTCATCCAATACAGCCAAAGCGCCTGCGGATGGATGCTTAGCCAATGAGGAAAGGTTCATTGGGGTCCATGGGCGCTTTGGGATGGCAGCTGGACGTGTATTCACAGGCAAGGGTCATTTGGGCGGCCGTGACCCCCGCTGGCAGTGTTGCCAGCGGTAGTCACACATAGAACACTGAAACAGCCATAACTTAGCCGTTTCACCATGGATTGAGGCGATCTTTTGTGCGTTATGAAGCTCGCAACACGTAATGCATGATGCATGTGTTATTTTTGCAAAGGCTTTGGAGCACCGAGGGGCTTTTGGCTGGCTCATAGGTACTAGTATACAAGGAAGCGTAAGGATCCACTCCTTGCCCAACTCTCCTTTTCTTCCAAGCATTGGCTCCCACACCTCCATTTGATCCTACAAGTCTTCTGTAGTATACCTTGATGAAAATGCCACTAGGAGATTTACACAGTGGGAACCTCAGTCACTAGGAGCGGTCTTGCTGCTAGGAGAGTGTCGTGCGGCATCTCTAGGGTTGGCTGGACACACCAAGGGGTCGAGGGTGGAAGGTTCATCCCAAGGGCTCGACGTGTGACCGTCATGCCGGGCACCCCTCGGTTCATATTTGGCATCTGAGCATGTGGATGTTCGCTCGGCTTTGCGCGGACCCAAGGGAGGCAGCAGATCTGCCACAACTACGTTTGGCCAGTTTTTTTTCGTCACAATTGGAAGCATGGCAGCTGCGGCATACGACCAGGCCTATCTCATGGAGGACTTCCGGCATGTTCTCAACAAGTTATGCCAAGACAGCAGTTGCGTGCGGAGGTTGAGGCGAGGTATGTCGGCCAAGGGAGCAGTGCTTTGGGGGGTGTCGCATTGTCATCTGCACCTGCCTTTTGGCGGCCCAAGCCAAAGGAGCCGTTATTCTATACCGGCAAGGGCAGTGCACGGTGAGCCAATACTTTATGGCATTGGGCGGTGAACCGTGGGAGAGATTCCACGAGACTAGAGTATGCACCTATGCTGCTCCGGGAAATGGCACTGCAGTGGTGGTCGACATTATGCCGCCGGAACATCGCTGGGTTGCCGGACTGGCTGGGGGCCGGGCATCGACTTCAGCCACTGCTAAATCTACCATTGGAGCGGGAAGTGCAGCTCGTTACATGGGCGTTGACGATGAAGCCAGAGACATGGAATCAATTTGAGACAATGCTCCAGGTGCATTTTGACCTCCTCAATGGCAGCCGAGTCGCATGTGACAAAATCAAACACGTCAAGCAAGGCGTATTGCTCAAGGACTAAACCACACGCTTCATGGCTTTGGCAGCGCAGATTGACAACCTCTCGGACATGGAGGCATATGAATACAACCATGATGGCCTGAAGCCGCACGTCCAACGTGAACTTGTGGTACTCGGGTTGCGGACCTTCGCGAAACTGGTTTCGACGACGGAGTGCATCAATGCGGTAAGCTACAATGTGCATTGGACCAGCTACACAACACAACGGTGGGTGGAGCAACCGGGTCAGGCCATGCCCATGGAGGTGGATGCAATCCAAGCTGGACAGCGGGGCATGGGCGGACAACAAGGACCAAGAAGCAAGTGCTGGACTTGTAATCAGGAGGCTCATCGAAAGCGGGACTGCCCCAAGCGCAAGGCACAGCAGGGAAAAGGTCAACAGTAGTGAGGAGGGGATGACATATTGCTATAATTGTTTCATCCACAAGGGACAGCACCAGCCTTGAACGGATTTTTCCTGTTAAGGAGCTTCCTCAAGTGCTCTTGTGGAATGAAGGTGAGATCTGGAAATTTCCAGGGATCATCTTGGAGCTGGTTCTTGAGATTCCGGAGGAGAGTTTCAAGGGTCGGAGGAAGCTACGTAGTCTGCTCGATGATGGCAAGAGCCATAGCTTCTTCAACAATAGGGGTGTACAGGAGGGGCAAGCCTTTGGAGCAATAAAGGTTGCCATGTGTGAAGAGCAAGGAGTACGTATTGGCAACGGACGCAAGCGACTATGCAATCGGTGAAGTGCTGATGTAGGACCAAGGGAAAGGGTTGCATCCCATTGCGTACTGTTCCAAGAAGCTGAAAAGGGCTGAGCTCAACTATCCAATCCACGAGAAGGAGATGCTCGCGGTGGTCCAGGGCTTCAAGCAATGGAGCGCTACCTGAAGACACAAAATTTTATGGTGCACATGGACCACTATGTGCTCAAGTACCTCAAGTTATAGCTGAACATGAGTCGTGGTCAAGCATGGTGGATGGAGTTGCTGGAGGACGTCGTTGACTACGAGATCCAGTATAAACCAAGGAGAAGTAACCCAGTGGACCCGCTTTTGCGTCGCTCGGACTTGGGCGTACATGCAATCACGGTGCTCATGGGTTTGCTCATGGGTATGCAGAGGACTAGGACTTAGTGGAAAGTATGGTGAAGTGGTGCAAGTGGGATGGCCAGTATTGGCGGCGTGAGAAGGGAAACCGGATTGTGGTTCCGTGGAGTATGTCCTTGTGATAGGCATTGTTGGAGGAAGCACACGATTCGCACTACAGTGGTCATTTTGGCCACGAAAAGGCCTTCAAAGCACTTGCACACCAATGTTGGTGGACGATGATGGGAGAAGATTGCAAGGAGTATGTGAGCAGTTGTGACACGTGCCAAAGAATCAAATCAC
>SZWC01004708.1:103333-133917 GCA_023375785.1 Penium margaritaceum | reverse complement strand
CATTGTTGGAGGAAGCACACGATTCGCACTACAGTGGTCATTTTGGCCACGAAAAGGCCTTCAAAGCACTTGCACACCAATGTTGGTGGACGATGATGGGAGAAGATTGCAAGGAGTATGTGAGCAGTTGTGACACGTGCCAAAGAATCAAATCACGGAGGGTGCGGGCGCCAAGAGAGCTGCATCCGCTACCAATACTGGAGCGTCCGTGGATGGACATCTCATTTGACTTTGAGGGGGTTCTTCCACGGGGTGCAATGGGTAACACCATGGTGCTGGTGGTGGTGGACCGGTTGAGCAAGATGTCGCACTTCATTCGATGTGTAGAGAAGGTCATGGCAGCGGAGACGGCTCAAATCGTCTTGAAACACGTCATCAAACCCGGTTTTGGGAGGAACTCTTCAGGAAGCTGGGCACCCATGTGGCCATTTCATCAGCCTACCACACCCAACGGATGGCCAAACTGAGTGTCCCAACCAGACCATGTAGCAGCGATTGTGGGGGATCTTGGCGCCGGATGGTAAGGGATGGGAATACAAGCTTCCGGTGGCTGAGTTTGCCTACAACTCAGCAGTGCATACCTCGACGGGAAGGTCTCTCTTTGAGGTGGTGTATAGGGTGCAGCCTACATGTCCCTTGGACATGGCGACGGGATTGGACTTACCCGTGGTGCATCAATTTGCAAGTAACTTCACAGAGGTATGACGGGACGTACGAGATATGTTTCACAAGACACATCAGCAGATGAAGCGGCAAGTAGAGAAGCACCGGACCACCGATGAGTTATCGATAGAACAAAAGGTGGTACTAAGCTTGCGGAACCTGCATTTGGCAGGGATGGGTAGCGATAACCTCAAGCCTTGGTGTGTGGGCCCTTTTATCCAGTCAAGGAGAAGCGGTCCAGGGTGAGCTACAAGATGGAGCTTCCGGACCACTACGGGATCCATCCCATATTCCACGCTTCTCTTCTCAAGGCTTAAAAAGAGCCAGATGTGTAGTTTGTGGTGCGGGGACAGGCTCCTCTTCCACCAGTCTTGGTGGAGGGTGAGGAGGAGTACGTGGTGGAGAAGATTCTTGGACACCATTGGCGCGACAACGGGTGGTAGTACCTGGTGCAATGGCTCAGTTATGAGCCTGAGAACTATTGTTGGATCCTTGAAGTGGACTTCCACAGGGACGGTGCAGTTAACACAGTCCTCAGAGTACACTAGGAGCACACCGGGACGGTGAGCCATCGGAGGGGGAGGTGATGTTATGGGAGCCACCGGTCGAGGCGGTGGTTATGTCATTATGCTGATTTCAAATGCATGTTTTGATATTCTCATTGTATTCTAGGCTAAAAACCGTGAAACTGTGATCCAAGAACTAGGTCATTTGGTACAAGGACAAGAAAGATACGACCATGCAAAGCTGGGAGGCGCACCTCTAGAAACTAGGAAACATACTGGTTCGACCCCAAACACGACGCAGCGACTTTATTGCCCACTGCAGCCAAAGCGTCCCTGGATAGATGCTAAGCCAAAGAGGCAGTGCTGTCAGTGGCACTCACGTGTAGAGCATTGAAACAACCATAACTCAACCGTTTCTCCGCAGATTGAGGCATTCTTTGGTGTGATGGAAAGCTTGTACCGCTTAATACGTGATGGACATGTTGTTTTTGCGATTGCACCGTAGAAAAAGGCTTCGAAGCACCGAGGGAATTTTGGCTGGCTCACAGGGACTGGTACATACGTAAGCCTAAGGGTTATTCTAGGCATGCCAATCTTACCCCCGAGACTTTGTACATTTCATTGTACTGATCTATTCATTCCATGCCCAAATCTCCTTGTCTTCCAAACATTACCCCGCACGCGTCCATTTGATCCTACAAGTCTTATGCAATGCACCTTGGTACAAACGCTGTTGGGAGAGGCGCACGGCAGGAACCTCGGTCACTAGGAGCGGCCTTGCTGCTAGGAGAGGATTGTGCGACATCTCATGGGTTGGCCGGACACACCAAGGGGTTGAGGGTGGGAGGTTCATTCCAAGGGCTTGGCATGTGACCGTCACGCAGGGCACCACTCGGTTCACACTGGCACTTTTGGGACCCTGCTTGCCATCACACTGTCGAGTCTCGAGATGCTCTCATCTTTCAGGCTTTCACATATCGCGTTCTGTCCAGCACTCTATCACTGGCCACCAACGACGTTCCTACCTATGTGGCTTCCCGACACATGGGAGAGTCTAGCCCTCCGGAGGGGTCCGTCTGAGCCTCCACACCCGCGGTCCGGTCTGCGGCTGCTGACGATCCGGCCATCTTGGTTGTGGTTCGAGTAGCCTCATCAGTGCCCTCCAGTTGACCTGATCACGTGCCAACACCATTCATCTCTGGTACACCTGATCTCGTGCCAGTGTCAATCCCCACTGGCACACATGATCCTCCGATAGCGTCAGTCCCCTTTGGCACACATGATCTTGTGCCTGTGGCATTCCCCTCTGGCACACCTGATCCCCTGCTGGTGTTAGTCCCCTATAGCACACATGATCTCATGCTAGCGTCAATTCCCTCTGGCATACCCAATCTCATGCTGGTGACATCATTTCCAATCACACCTACTCATGTGCATGCACCTATTCCCCCTGTAGTTGCGGCCTAACAACCTTCTGTGCAGCTTGAGGTGAACCTCAACATTGGGCAACTCCCGTGTGTCCAGTATTCGTCTTTGAGCACTGGCCTCTAGGACTCAACAGACTGCTGACTCACAACTAGACGCCTGGCTTGCAGTGTTTAGAGTGGCAAGCCTGTCACAAAGGACATTGCCCTGAGTGTCCAGCTAGACTACACTGAGGTGCATCTAGCATGCCCTATCAGCCACGAGTTGATCTCGCTTAAGTTCTCGGTCACATGTGATGTTGTAGCTGATCTGGTCCTGGCCAGACCGAGTCCGGTTGCATGCGTTTTGGCCTCTCGGACTTCTCCCTTGACAGAATGTGATACAGGCACGTTACAATGCCGAGCAGTGGCGTGCTGCTTGTGAGGATGAGTTTGAGAGCTATCACTGAGCACGGTGTCTATGAGCTTGTCAGCCTCCCGCCTGGGCGGAAGGTTGTACATGCCAAGTGGTTCTTTTGTAAGAAGGTAAAGCCTAACGGTACACCGGATTGATACAAGTGCCATTTCATGGCCAAGGGATTTTCACAGGTTGAGGGTGTGGATTTCCCTGACGCGTTTGTACCCATTGGCCGTATGGTCACCGCTCGCGTCCTATTCGGAGTTGTTACTCACCATGACTCGGAGATGCACCAGATGGATGTGAACAATGTGTTCCTCTATGGCAGTCTAGAGGAAGAGATATACATGGTCCACCCACCATGCTTTGATGTCCTTAACAAGGTCTGGTGCTTGCGGAAGGCCTTGTATGGCCTGAAGTAGTTACCCTGGTGCATGAACCAAGATTGGCACACTGACACGTGTCAAGCACATGCAAAGTGATGCGAAACCACCCCTCTTTCTCATACGTACCGTTGAGAGCTTCACTGCCATCTTGGTCTAAGTGGAAGATCTCCTGATTACATCCCCTTTGATGGCGGCCGTGAAGGAGGCCAAGGCAGTCCTTCAGAATGAATCAAGGATGATGAACATTGGTTCTACAGCTATGTTTCTCGAGATGATGAACACCCTTGTTGCATGAGACACATGATGCTCGCGTCGTGGGGGAGCGGTTTCCTGGCTTCCTTTGTGTAGTTCCCACAGCCTCCACCCCCATCACACATGAAAGAAAGGATACTCTGAAGATGGATGATCCATCACAGCTGGGAGAGACAATGGACGCGACCATTTACTTACGTCCCATTGGCTCTCTGATGTACTTGGCCCCTACCACACGACACGACATTGCCTTCACCGTCAACCTCCTTACAAAGTTCTTGCAGTGTTCTCAAACGAGAGCCATTTACACGGCTGTGCGAGTGGTGTAGTATGTGGTTCATGCCGCATCTTGGAATCTACTTTCGATGGCAGTGTTTGCTGGTAGTCGGCAGTTACACAGACAGCGACGGGACGTGCAGCCCTGATGGTTGCATTTGGACAGGCTACGTGTTCCTACTAGGCGGCATCGCTGTGTCATGGCATAGCAAAAAGTAGAGTTGTATTGCACGTAGCTCATTAGAGGCTGAGTATGGTACGCTCAGGGCTAGGGTTGTTGAGGTAGTGTGGCTACAACATCTGTTTCATGAGTTGTTTCAGTCTGTGCCTTGCATCGTTCAGTGCTTTGACAGCCACAATACTCTTCCCATTGTAGAGAACTCTGGTATATTTCGTGCAGGCATGAATCGCATTGCTGTTGAGCATGACTTTGTGCGTGATTGTATGGAGCAACAGGTAAACTCCGTAGCTTGGGTCGGTACGGACATGCAACGGCCTGACTTCCTGACCAAGGCACTCGCACGTGAGAAGTGCATGGTGGCCATTCATTTTGTTGGGCTTTTTCCCTTGCCTAAGAGTAGCTGAGAATGGGGTGTGTGAGCATGGAGTCTTGAGCATCTTGTTGCTTACATCTGTGAAATCTGTACATGTATGGACATGCGTACCATCGAGTCATGGGAAGTGTTGTGATGTGAGTCAACCCTGCCTGCTTGTATAGCTTACTGTGACAACTCGGCCATGTCCAACCCCATGCACATCCCTGATGCCGACCCACCTGGCACCAGAACACTGACGGGTGGTAGATCCACCCACTAGCAGCTGCCAATCAACTGCCACGATGTCCCGGGTGCTTGCTCGGGTCCTCTGTAGTTTTTCTGCAGTCGCTAGAGTTTTCTCGCTGGACTAGCTCTTGAGTCCAATTTGCAACATTTTGCATTGTGTGTCCAATGATCCATGCTGAACCTCAACGTGTATCCAGTCGTAGTGGCTAGCTCGAGCTCCTGCATCTCTAGGCATGGACGGTGACACTGTCGTGTGCGTCACATGCAGTGTGCCGCGGCATGTATTTCTGTTGGGTGCTTGTCAGTTGTCATTTCTCTCTGCATTACTAAGCTATTGGAGCTTATGACACTTCTCGCGTCTCCCTAGCCTAATCCTTGCTGTTTCATACACCTTCTTACTTGCTAGTGCGCCAGCAAACTGGAAATTGTCGCCACATTAGCAGCAACAAGGCTAGGGAGCTTCCAACAGTTTCTCAATGTCAACCTCCAAGATGACGATCATGTGATCGTCGGCTACTATCATCGTCACTGGTCTGTGTCTGCTTATGCACCGGAGCGTCGCAGCTAAAAGGGGGGGGGGGGGGGGGGGGGAAATGTTATATCGCTGACGTACATGAGTTCGCGAGTGGGCATCTTTGTCCTTACATTTAAGGACCACCGCTCAAGGACCTCAAGCTTTTTAGGCGGATCGGCCGAAGGCATTCTGGCCACCTGCCCCGACCTCCGGTGTTCCATTCCCGGAAGTTTTGACAACTTTGACCAATGAAAAAAGGGTCAACAGAAGTATCGTGAACTGTAACAGTGTTTCGATGATGTTCAGTCAACTTCTCGACTGCACTGGAATTTTAAAGATCTGCTCTCAATATTCTTGAAGCCACCCGACTTCTGGGTGGAGGTTCTTGAAGGAGCCACTAATGGGACAACCCAGCACGCATCGCTCGGCTCGAGCACCGAGGAACCAACATATACCTCAATATGATTCTCGTCATTGTTCCTATGTCCGTCACTTACACTTGTAATCGAAGTATACATACAAATTGACATGAATTATCTCTTTGTCCCAACTGTGTCAATAGTCTAATGCCCTGCACCTCATCCCTTTTGTTACGTCCCTGCCGTACACAAGTCCCTAGACTTCACAAGTGGACATTTCTGTTCATATATTCATGGCCCACCATGGGACGACTTCAGGAATGTTTCTCCATAGGGCCGAGGGCGCTTTGGCCGACTGCCCCGACCTCCAGTGTTTCGTTCTAGAAGTTTCTGACAACTTCGACAACTTTCCAAAATATTCGACAGAAGTGTCGAGAACCATATCAATGTTTCAATATCATTCATTTGACTTCTTGACATCTCTAGAATTTTATGAAGAAGCGTCGTGATATTCTCAAAGCCCCTCAACTTCTCGGTGGAACTTCTTGAATTAGCTACTCACACGTGTCCTCGTACGCATCACTTGGCTCGAACATAAATGACCCGACGTATGCCTCATTCTCATTCTATATATGTACCCGACTAATTTGACAATTGTTATCCAAGTACGCTTACTACTTATTATAGGTACCCATCTTTCCCAAACACCCAAAACGTCTTTTCTCCCACTCCTCATCCTTGTGAACAACCTACATTCCGTTCAGTGTAACACTTGGTATCAGACCATAGGTGTGCTGGAGGGGCAACCGACCTATTAACTACATGGTGACAACTTTGCACAGTTCCAGGTGCATCTCTAATGATCAGAAGTGATACCTGAAATGTAGAGCCCAAGCGTGGCTAGTCCACGTGAAAACAGGGGAGGCAGAAGGAACTGCAGCAGACAAAGCGACATCCATGACCTCGACGCTTGAGAAGTTTGCAGCAGTACCGAAGGAGTTTGCGGAACTCATCGAGGAGCTTGAAGGAGTTTTCCCCAATGAACTACCCTGAGAACTGCCACTGTAACGTAACATTGACCATCAGATTGACCTGAAGCCGGGTAGTAGACCGACAGTGAAGGGGATCTAACAGATGAGCGATCACGAGTTGACCGAGCCAGAAAAACAGTTGGACGAGATGCTCGTTGAAGGGTTTGTCAGACCCTCCATATCACCCTTCTTACCACTTGTGCTTTTCATGAAAAATAAAACAGGCAAAATGTGGATGTGCATGGACTATTGGGCGTTAAACGACATCACGATAAAGAACCACTACCCCCTCCCGCGAGAAGACGAACTTTTTTACCAACTCCATGGGACCCAAAATTTTAAGAAAATCGATCTACGCAACGTCTATCATCAGATACGCGTATGTGATAAGGACGTTGAAAAGACGGCATTCCGCACCTGCTATGGACACTTCGATATCATGGTCATGCCGTTTGTACTCACAAATGCTCCCGCAACATTTATGGCGGAGATGAACAACATCTTTCATCCGTGCCTCGAAAACTTTGTCGTCGTGTATCTCGACGACATCCTGGTGTACAGTCGCACCTTGGAGGAGCACAATAGACATCTTCGAAAAGTTCTTGAGATTTTATGAAGAGGGAAGGTTTTTAAAAACTCTTCAAATGGGACTCTGGTCGCCATTCGATTGAGTTTTTGGGCCACATCATCGACGGCGGACGGATCACCATGGACCCGAAAATGATGGAAGCAGTCGCTGATTTACCGACATCCACAAACGTTCAGAACGTCCATGTTTTTTTGTGCTTTTATAACTACTACTGTTGATTCGGAAGGACTACGCACTACTGTCAGCGCCTCTCTCTGATCTCAACCGGAAAACCACTGAGTGGAATTTTTAAGGACAGCGAACAAGAAGCGTTGAACTCTTTGAGAATATCTCTGACCTCGGCGTCAACCTTACGATTAGCAGATCCAACAGTGGACTAAATCATGGCCATTGATGTGTGTGATTGCGCCATTGGAGCCATTCTCCTCGAAGACAACGGTAGTGGAGAACAGCCAGTCGTGTACATGTCAAAAAAACTATGAGGGACGGAACTCAACTACACAGTGCACGAAAAAGAGATGCTCATAGTCGTGCACGCGTTCAAGACATGGCAGTGCTACTTCGAATGCCGACGATGAATCGTCCACACCGACCATCACACCCTAAAATATCTCAAGACGCCGCCAAGTCTAAGCCATTGACAAACTCGATGGATGGAGTTCCTCCAGTCCAACTTTGACTGCAATATCGAGTAATGGCCTGGAAAATCAAATCCGGCGGATGCCCTCAGTCGAAGACTAGATCTGATGGCCAAGATCAGCACGTTGCTTGTCAAATGAGACCCACACCTCACAAGGCTATTCGCCAAGGGTTACGAGGAGTTTGATGGGTATGACAAGAGCAAGTTTTGGTTCCAGGACCCCTACTAGCGATGATGATTTACTCGTCAGGTCGCCGTTCCTTCAAACAAGGAATCATGAAGAATGTTATTGGCAGACTGCCATGATACCGGTCTAGGTGGACACTTTGGCGAGGACAACACACTCTAGAAGCTGGCAAAGTACTACTACCGGGACGACGTGGTGGCCTTTGTAAATCGTTTGATACCTATGAGAGACAAAAATCTCGTTGCACGCGGCCACCTGGTTTACTCCAACCCCTACCGGTTCCGACGAAACCATGGGCCGACATCGGCATGGATTTCATGAGAGGCCTGCCCACCACACCCGAGGGTTATGACACCATCCTCGTGGTGGTAGACAGATTTTCCAAAGTACCGCACTTCATTCCAAGGACCACCACCGCAACCAAAGAAGGATAGCACAACTGTTTCTACATCAGATCGCGTGGCTGCATGGAGTGCCACGTACCATCATCAACGACAGAGACGGCCACTTCACTAGTCGTTTTTAGCACAAACTGATGATGCATTATGGCAGTTGGAACCAGTAATCAAGAGTGTTACATCCTCAGACCGACAGAAAATTTGAGGGAACCAATCAAACGCTCAAACAACTCGTCCAAAATTTATGGGAGCCACACAATACGGATTGGCCAGAAAAACTACCGACTTCCGAGCTTGCATATAACTCCACCAATTCCACCGCAACTGGTAAAATACCTTCCGAGATGGTGTATGGCAAACTTCCTACCACACCGGCTAGATTGCAGAGCCACAGCAACATCTCCGCGGTCCACATTCACAATCGGGACTTCACCAACATCTGGGAGAAAACATGACAAACCCTTGCGAGGACACAAGCAGCTATGAAGTCGGCGGCTGACCGACATTGATGACGTGTTCAGGGCTAGCGATCACGTCCTCCTCAGCTGTGCAAATATCAAATTCCGAGGACAAGACTTCGCCTGTTGGGACCGTTTGAGCTTGAGCTAAATTCGTCGCTCGACTCCGCCTCCCTCACCGCATGGTGATCCACCCTGTCTTCCACATCAGCAAGCTCAAGCAATACCGAGACCCTAATACAAACTTCCGCGACAGAAATGTTGAACCTTCACCTCCTGAACAAGTGGAAGGGGATACGGAGTACGTGATTGAAGACAATCCTCGGACATCGACGCCGTGGAAAAACGACCAAGTATCTGGTCAAGTGGCACGGCTATGACTTCGCACAAAACAGCGGGGAGCCCTACAACAACCTTCTAGACGTTTATCACGTGATCGACGGCTACTTTCACCATCACCAGTCTATGTCTGCTAGCGGGCCAGGACGTCGCGGCTAAAAGGGGGGCAAGTCTTATGTCCCGGACGTACAGGAGTCCCTAAACTTTGCGAGTGGGCATTTCTGTTCTTACATTCATTGCTCACCGCACGAAGACATGCGGATTTTTACGTCATCCAACCGAGGGTATTTTTGCCAACTGTCCCTACCTCCGATAACCCATTCAAGATGTTTTTAACAGCTTCAACCACTTTCCCAAATGCTCAACATAAGTGTCACGAACCATATTGATGTTTCATTATCGTTCCGTCGACTTCTTGACGGTGCTATAATTTTATAGCGAAGCGTCGCGATATTCTCAAAGCCCCATGAATTCTCGGCGGAGCTTCTCGAATTAGCCACTCATTGCGTGACCTTGCATGCGTTGCCTGGCTGGAACCCTGATGAGCCAACATATGCCCCATTCTCATTCTCGACATTGTATACATGTGTTGGAATGACTCGATACTAAACATAAAAGTACAATTACTAATGATTAAAAGTTACCCATTTTGTCCAAACGCAAGAATCCTCTTTTGTCCCACACCTAATCATTGTGAACCACCTATGTTCCACTCGGTGTAATACCTGTGAACCAGCTACCATATGATGTGTTACGCACCAGATGTACACGAGTCCCTAATCTTTCCGAGTGGGCATTTACGTTATTACACTAACAGCCCATTGCGTCGCGACACCACGATATTCACTCCGACGGTCGAGGGCAAACTGGCCAACTATCCCGCCCTCAGTTAATCTTCCCAAAACTTCCAACAACTTTGACCACTCTTGCGAACCTACAACAGAAGTATCACGACCTTTCGGTCGATTTCTCGACACACGGAGATGAATCTGGATTTATAAAGATGCATCTCGCATCTTCACCGACGATTCTCGAAGACCCCCAACTTCTCAGCGGACCTTCTCGGATCCGACCACTCACAACGCGGCTTTGCACGCGTCGCTCGACAATCGACCCAACAACCCTGAATATGCCCTATCCGTAACTAGACACTTGTATATATATGTTCGATAACATGGACACTTGTCATCGAATTACACTTACCGCTAATTATGAATTGCTCAAGTGTCCCAAATTCTAAATCGTGTTCTGCCTCGCAACTTCTACATGTTCACCATCTACGCTCCGTTCGGCATAACACTTGGTATCAGAGCTCAGCAGTGCTGGAGAGGCATCCGACTACTTTACCCATCCAGAGGACTACCTCACACAAGCCTTCAACGCATCTCGCACGTCAAGACTTCACAAAATTCATGATTACAAAGTGAGGCAAGTGAGCGCAACCGACGACTAGTAGCGGGTCTTCGGTGATGGAGGAGTAAAACATGTCGATGCACGCGAACCTTGAAGCGACAACAAATGCTGGCATGGCAGGCTATACGGCAGTTGGGCCAATCCCTACGGCTTTGACGACCAATCTGGTCACGGACCCAACGGTGATGAATCAGCCGTCCCCACCGACAGCCTCGACATTAACAACAGGGACGACAGGTGGCACTAGACGGCAGGCACGGATCAACGAGGAAGTGGCGAACTGGATCTCCGTGCTTGATGGGATCAACAACCACCTGTTCCAACAACTCAACATTGCGATGGAGGCTCTTTGCAACGTAAGCACGCGTGACGTGGTGCTCGTCGAGAGAAATTCCTAACTCTCGAGCGAACCCCAAATCTTTCCGGCTCCACCAGAACCGTCCAGCGGGATAAGTTGGTGGTCCGATCTAAAGACCAGGCATTGGTAGCAAGAAACCGGTGGACCATCATCAACGGTGAATGGCGCCCGTCAAATATCGCCGACCGCATGCGTTCTACCCTTGGAGCAGATCAACCCACAGTGGCAAGACGAGCTGACGCCACCAACTGACTAGAATGAATTTTCGCGCGGGATGCTCGCACACTTTGGATGAGTGAACGAGATGTCCGACGCACGGTACAAGCTCCAGCATCTCCATCAGCAGACCAGCGTGGCAGAGTACACTCGGACATTCCGCGAGATCATCACCCGAGCAGACATCGCCCCCGAAGAACTCTGTTTTTGCTACAACGACCTCAAGCGAGATATCTGGCAAGCAATCACTATTTTTGGCATCCAAAACGACTTGTGGCAGATGATCGTAATAGCAAAAAGGATCGACAGGGTTGACTTCAATGCTCGGATCCTGGAATCCTACGGTTGGCGACCTCTTAACCACAATTATTGTGGGAACGGAAAAAACCAGTCGACGAACTCCTCGAATCCGATGGAAGTGGACACCTTCGACCAGAGAGATATGTCTGGAACCTGCTACAATTGCGGAAACGTCGGGCTCATTGCTCGCAACTGCCGGAGCAAACAGCAGGCTAAAAAGGGGAGGAAGTCACAGAAAAATGAGTCGAGAAATGGCAAAGGGCAAGAGTAAAAGGAACAACTCTTATTTTTGAGGAGCGATCTACACCAAAAGATCGCCCATCTGAACGAACTACATCATCGCAAAGGGTTTTTGAGATCGCAAAGTTCAACAAGGGGTACGAGGACGACCAACCGGCAATGCTGCTCAAAGTCCAGCCTCGAGGATGCAAAAGTCACAGAACGGTACCAGCACTATTGAATGGAGGAGCTTCACACAGCTTCGTGAGCAACGGCATTATTTGCAAACTGAGTTTAGAGATCGAAACATGAGTGTTTGAAGGAAAAACAGTCGATGGGATATTGCAAATAGGGAGACTCCAAGAACCACTACAACTACAAGTGGGAGATCTACGAGTTATAATGGTCTGGAGGTCTTGTCCAATAAGCGGTCACAAAATCCTCCTCGGACGAGATTTCCTCTACCGGCACAATCTGCAGGTCGACTGGAATAGTGCTGACATCTACCTGGAGATTGATGGCGCCAAACGAGAACTTCTACATGCGGGACGGAAGCCGACAGTGAAAGAAGCAGAGGTGGAAGCAGCAGAGGAAACCATAGAAGTCGAAAAGCGACAACCTGGGCAGCCGATACCGCTCAACGTGGCCAAGCACTACATCCGACGAGGAGCTCGTACGTGGCTCGTACATCTCGAGCCAATGGGAGAAGCGGAAGTGGCAGCAGCTGACATGTCATCGGCCTCATCCGCCTCATCGGCATCAACGAAGTTCGCGATGGTACCTGAAGAGTTTACACCACTCATCCGGGAGTTTGCGAATGTCTTCCCCGACAAACTCCCGAGAACCTTACCATCTCAAAGAGACATCGACCATGACATCACACTAAAGCCGGGCAGCATATCTACAGTTCGAGGGGCCTGTCGGATGAGCGATCACGAGCTGACCGAGCTGAAAAAACAACTCGATGAGATGCGCGGTCAAGGATTCATCCACCCATCCATGTCCCCATACGCAACACCAATAATTTTTGTAAAAACAAACTGGTGAGATGCGGATGTACATGGACTATTGGGCGTTGAATGACGCAACCATCAAGAACTGCTACCCTCTTCCCCATGCTGATGAGCTTTCCGACCAACTCCGAGGGGCTCGAATTTTCAGCAAAATCGACTTACGCATCGGATATCACAAGATACGTGTGGCAGATGCCGACATCGAGAAGACGGCGTTCCGAACCCGCTACGGGCATTTAAAGTTCACGGTGATGCCGTTCGGGCTAACAAATTCCCCGGCAACATTCATGGCGGCAATGAACATTTTCCGCCCATACCTCAATGATTTGGTCGTGGTGTACCTCGACGACATTCTGGCGTACAACCGCACCCCAAAGGAGCACGATGAACATCTTTGATAAGTCCTCAAAGTTTTACAAAGGGAGCAATTTTTCAGAAAACTCTATCCATGCAACTTCGGTCGTCGTTCGTTCGAGTTTTTGGATCACGTAAAAATGGTGGACGGATCACCATGGATCCGAAAAAATGGCAGCAGTCGCTCATTGGCCAAAGCCGACCAACGTTCCAGAAATTCAAGTTTTCCTCGGCGTCTGCAATTACTACTGGCGATTCGTCCAGGACTACAAAGGAGTGTGAGCGCATGTTTCTCACCTCACTCAAAAAGAGAGCGCCTGGCGGTGGGGAGACAACGAACAAGAACCGTTTACCGCTTTGCAGAACGCTCTGACCTCGGTGTCAGCACTAAGATTAGCTGACTCAACGGTCGACTACGTCATGGCCATGGATGCATCAGACCAAGCCATTGGCATATTCCTTATGCAAGACCACGGTAACTGCGAACAACCGGTCGCCTACATGTCTTGAAAACTGCGAGGATCGGAACTCAATTACGCAGTACATGAGAAAGAGATGATGGTGGTCGTGCACGCGTTCAAGACATGGCGATGCTACATGGAGTGTCTCCGATGCATCGTGCACACCGACCACCACGCGTAAAAACATTTGAAGACGCAGCCGAAGCTCAGTTGACGTCAAACACGATGGATGGAGTTCCTTGAATCCGGGTTCCTCAGCCACCTTATGGCTGAGGTGGCAACTCTACAGCTTCAGCGAGACCCGTACCTCAAGCGACTATTTGCACGAGGCTACGACCTGCACTGCGGATATGACATGGAGAAATTTTGACACGACGCACCCTATTGGCGACGACGCTTCACTCGCCAAGTAGTCGCTCCTCCAAACAACGAACTTCGTCGTATGCTGTTCGAAGAGTGCCACAACACAGGACCATGTGGACACTTCAGAGAGGACAAGACGCTGAAGAAGCTGGCAAAAAACTATTGGTGGGACAAGATGCAATCCGACGTGTCCAACTTCTTCAAATCCTACGACACATGTCAGCGACAAAACTCCCATCGCACACGGCCACCCGGACTCCTCCAACTGCTCCGTATTTCGACAGAACTATGGGCTGACATCTCCATGGACTTTGTCACAGGATTACGGGTCACACACGAGGGACATGACGCAATCCTTGTGGCTGTCGACAGGTTTTCCAAAATTTTCCACTTCATTCCGAAAACAACCTCCGTCACCGCTGAGGGTACTACACTACTGGTTCCAAACAACATCGTGCGGCTACACGGCGTATCAAGAACTATCACAAGCAACAGAGACGTTCGATTCACCAACCGTTTTTTGCGCGACCTGGTGACTCGCTAAGGTAGCAAAAGTCAACTTTCAACGGTGTTTCACCCTCAAACCGACGGTCAAACCGAGGGAAATAATGAGGCGCTGGAACAGCTTCTCCGAACACTATGCGAACCTCACGGGACGGATTAGGCACAAAAACTCTCAACTGCGAAAATCACATATAATTCGGCAGTTTCCATCGCAACAAGTATAACTCCGTTTGAAGTGGTGTATGGCAAGATTCCAGCTACTCCAGCCGGACAACAAAGTCGCAACATCATTCCTGCAGTCGACGTTCAACGCCGAGAGTTCACCACCATCTGGAAGGAAACAAGACAGACACTCACGAAGACACAAACAGCGATGAAGCGAGCAGTTGACGGACATCGTAGGGACAACGTATTCGCCGTTGGTGACAGAGTCCTCGGCAAACACCAAACTCTGCGGAGCCGACCGTTCGAAGCTCAAACCTCGATGGTTGGGACCGTTTGAGATTGAGCACATGCAAATCCTCGTAGTTGTGCGACTCAAACACTCCGACACTATGCAAGCTCATCCAGGGTTCCATGTCAGCAGACTCAAGCACTACCGAGACCCTGGACAGAACTTCCCCGGTAGGGATGTCCCTCACCCGCCTCCTGTTGAAGTGGACGAGAACACAAAGTACGTCATCGAGGACGTCCTCGACAATAAACAACGCGCCAAAACGACATAATATCTCGTCAAGTGGCACAAGTACGACGTCACGCACAACAGCTGGGAACCCTGCGACAACCTCTGAGACGTCGATCACCTAATCGATGGGTATTACCGCCGTCTCTGGTCCACATTGAGAGACAGCTTCCTAGCTTTCCTGTCGCTGGCGTGGTAGTACAAGCTGACCAGCTAACTCAATAGCACACACAGGTGGAGGTGAGAACAGCAAGGGGTGGGCTAGGGACACAAGTACAAGTGTCAGAAGCTGCAAAATGTCAAATTGTGCAGAGAGAGATGAAAACTGAGGTCTGGGAACCCTAAATAGCGTCACGGACCTAGTGCACACACATGCGGCGCACAAGGGCGCTATTTTCTAGCAGGACAAAACAGTGGCAAAAACACAGTTTTGGCCATAATTCCCTGCAGACACGTCAGAACGACGAGCCGTTTGAACCAGAACGGCCGCATCGACGAGATCTACGTCCTGATAGTCTGCACGCCTACGTGCTGTGACACAGAATGAATCTAAAAAATACAGAATTCTCGGCACCCGTCGCCGCCGGCCGTCAGTCTTCTGCCACCTTCACCAGTCTCAGGGATCTGCGCGTGAATGGACATGAGCCGAGGGATCACCGTAAGCTGTGTAAAACACACACAACAACACACCCCCATGACCGGAGGGCGAAACACGTCCATGCACATGTAGACACTAACGTTGTACAGAGCAGGAAACACACAGCCGCTGCAGGCAGCAGGCACAGCACATGCAAGGTGGCACATGAGGAATCAACCTGCAACAGGGGTGGGGCAGAGTCCAAAAGAACGAGTGGCCGTATGAAACTTCGAACGACTCAAGGCCTTGGTCAAAAAATCTGCGCACTGCCTGTCCGTGCTCACGTGGATGACTCGGATCTCACCACGATCAACCAGATCACGCACGAAGTGGTGCTCGACATTGATGTACTTTGTGTGCATGGAACACACCTGAGTTCTTGGCGATGGCCTCCGTGCTCATGTTGTCACACTGGAGGACTAGGGGGAATGGACTGACGCAGTTCACGCAACAGACGGACGAGCTAGACACATTCCGCTACACCGGCGCCTAGGGCAACATACTCTGCCTCAGCAGTGCTACGTGCGATACAGCTCTGCTTCCCACTTCGCCAGGATACTGTAGTGCCTCCAATGAGAAAGATGTAGCCGGTGTGGCTCTTGCCATCTAGACTCTACGCCTAGTCACTATCTGTGTACCCATCGAGCACAACGAACACCTGCTTGCAAAAGCACAGGCCGAAGCGTGCGGTGGACCAAATGTAGCGCACTCACCGGACTACGGCCTCCAGTGTTCGCTGGTACGGAGCCTGCGAGAACTGGGCGAGCAGGTTGACAGTGAAGGCAATGTCGGGCCGTGTCGTGGTGGCCAAGTACATGAGCGAGCCGATTACTCGCAGGTACAGGGTCACACCAACTGGCTCCCCCAGGTCAGCTGAGTCATCCACCTTCAGGGCGGCCTGCCCCTCAGGGGTCATGGACGTGGAGGCCGTGCGGAAGGCAGCGAGGAGGTCGGCAAAGCGCTCCCCCACAGTCTCTGCGTAGCGTCCCTGATGGACACGGAGTGTGCGGCGGACACGGTCGCGCACGATCTCCATCCCCAAAAAAACAGAGGCCTCACCAAGATCTTTCATCTTGTAGGCCGAGGAGAGAACGGCCTTGGCAGCGTTCACTGCTCCCAGGTCGGGCAAGGCGATCAGAAGATCGTCCACGTAGACGAGGATGGCAGCGAGCGGTGCTGGGGACTGTGAGATGAACAGGGATGGGTCAGCATCACTCTGAACGTACCCAGCGCGTCTCAGCGTGCTGGTGATCTCCTGGTTCCAGCAGCGCGGTGACTGCTTCAGGCCGTACAAGGCCTTCTGCAGCCGGTACATGCGACCGGTACCATCCTCAAAGCCGGATGGCTAGACCATGTAGATCTCTTCCTCAAGATCCCCGTTCAGGAAAGCGTTGTTGACATCCATCTGATGGAGTTCCCAGTCGTACTGTGCCACCTGGCTCAGCAGCGTGAGCGTGGTCGTCATCCGCCCAACAGGGGCCAAGGTCTCGGTGTAGTCCACGTAAGGGACTTGAGAGAAGCCTTTTGCTGTCAGCCGCGCTTTGTAGTGCTCCACAGTTCCGTCTGGCTTGAGCTTCTTGCGTAGAACCCACTTGGCCTTGATGGCTTTGCGGTTCTTTGGCAAGTCCACCAGCTCAAAGACGCCGTGCTCTCGGATGGCATCAAGCTCAACCTAGTAGGCAGTGCGCCACTGCTCAGCGTCAGAGGCTGACAAGGCCTCAGGCAGACTGGTGGGATCGGGAGACAGCACTGGTGCACTGTGTGTAGCCAGGGCATATGCCGCAGAGGGAGGGTCGACCGTCACCATGGACTCAGCGGCGTCACAAGCAAGACCGCGCTCATGAGAAAGTAGTGCCATACCAGTGGCACAGCTAGGGTGAACCTCAGCAAGGCCGTGAGCACTCAGGCCGAGGGCCTTCGTGCCCGGGTCACCGCTGACGACGCTACGCGTGGGGCGAGGGTGGAGACGTCCGCTGGGTGCCCGTGTGTAGGGTCCGACGGGGCAGGAGCAGTGGGCACTGCTGACTCACATGCCGGTGTGGACTGCACGGCAGGCGCGCCACTCGAGGCTGGCGCGGCCTCAACAGCTGGGGACGCGCCCACGGCAGACGCAGGCGCGTCCGCGGCCGGAGGCAGGGACGGCTCAGAGCCAGACACAGATGCGGATGCAGGGTAAGACTGAGCCTCAGACGCGGCAGCAGGCGTAGGATCAGACAAAGCCTCAGACGCGGAGGCAGACTCGGACACAGGCGAGAGCGGAGAGTCGGGGGCAGAGGAGCGAGCCACAGACAGGACGGGGCTAGGGGTGCCGGTGGGCACAACCTCTGGGGACAGCCCCGGGGGTGCCAGCGACGGAGTGTCCGCACTGGACGGGGGCACTGTGCCAACCGTGCCAGGAGCCTCTCTCACACTACGGGATCCGGAACACCCAGGGGCATGAGCAGCACGTAGAGCGTGGATGCGAGCAAGGTCGCGGAAGGCGAGATTCTCGAAGAAGAGAGCGTCACGGGACTCCACGATGCGGCGTCGCTTAGGGTCCCAGAACCGCCAGGCCTTTGACCGCGGGGCGACGCCAACGAAGGCGCAGATGCGGCCCCGCGGAGAGAGCTTGCTCCCCTGCTGCTCTGGTGTGAACCAGACGCAGGCAAGGGAGCCCCAGACACGGGCCAGACGCAGGTCCGCACGACGCCCGTACCACAACTCGTAGGGCGTGCGGTGACCTGGGAGGGGGCCGTGGGGAATGCGGTTCCAGACCCAGGTCATGTACGACATGCCCTCGAAGGCAAAGGCCTCAGGCATGGCGTTGTCGGTGTGCATAGCACGGAACGCATCCTCCATGGTGCGGTTCCAGCGCTCGGAGACACCGTTTTGCTGGGGGGTGGCGGGGGCGGAGAGGTTGTGGAAGACGCCAAGCTCGGTGAAGGAGCGGGCCATGTCACCGTACTCGCCGCCGCGGTCCGAGCAAAAGGTCTGAAGGCGGTGGGAAGACTAGCGCTCGGCCATGACTAGCCAAATGCGGACGGCAGTGGTGGCATCGCTCTTCTGTCGGAGACTGTAGACCCAGCGCCTGCGCGTGAAGTCATCAATAAACGTTAGGACGTAGCGACCGTGGTCCTCCTGAAACTCGATGGGAAGCAGACCCATGAGGTTGGAGTGGACAAGCTCCAAGGGCCGACGGGCCTTGGAGACAGACGCAAGATAGGTGGACCGGTGTATTTTGCCTTCAGCATAGGCCAGGCAGTCGGTCGTGGGCGGCGCCTCGAAGGACGCCATATCAAGACGGAGAGAAGGATGAGTGCGGATCAGTCTGTCGACAGCCCCTAGGTGCACAAGACAAAGGCGTCGATGCAGGAGACGGTGATGCTTAGGGGATAGAGCACCAGCGACAAAAACACGGGCAGTGGGAGACGGAGGCAAGGGGGGACACTCGCAGAGGACCGAGAGATGTGATACAAATCATCGACGACCGTCCCACTGAGGACGGTCTCCTCGGTGTCGCACACAAAGATACGAGCATCAGCCGCTGTGACACCGAGGCCCATCTTGGTGCAAGGACGGACAAACAGCAGGCTGAGTTCGAGATCAGGGACAAAGAGGACGTCGGAGATGTATACGGGACCATGCTGCCTTCCCTAAGTCGAAGTCGGTACCCAAGTCGAAAGTCGAAAGTCGAAAGTCGGTGCTTTACAGCCCAAGTCGGATGTCGGTTCATACACAACATGCTAGAAAGTACACATGTGCAAGTGGGATCCATATTTTCAAACAGTGATTTCATGTTACCATCAATTTAACTTGTGAACTGCCTTACTTCTTATCACAGGTCAATCATATGCCCTCGTTCTTAGTATAATTCCCTGGTTTTTTACACTCAGTGCTGAAGCACATTACTCAGCTATACATGGGTCATCTACTCACATTCAATGCCAATTCTTTAAAGTCTGAAGCTCATCTCAAGTATGTGACAGAATGGTGCATGGTTACTTGGACCAACATTCTGTGAAGGACCAAACATTCTAGTGGAACATTAGAACTGCAATGAAAGAAATACATGCAAATTTGCAAACATGTTTCCATTGAACAAAGTTTCAAAAGCCCATCACACATAGAAAACTGCACTTCAACTGCACTAACTATCCACGACGAGCACAAATCCTCTTGGGACGAGTAGGTGACTTCTCAGCAGATGTAGTTGTCACCCCAGAAGCATGCCCAACACTCTTTGGCAGGCGAGTTGTTGCAGCTGAACCTGAACGTCCAGTACCTGTGGAGCGGCCAGTGGATGGTGTTGCAACTGCAACTGCTGCATCCTGGGGGAGCGAGCTCTCTAGCTCAGAACGCTTCCTGACACCTAGGCGCAGGATCCTTGAAACCTCCTCAACATCCCCATCTGCACTGCCATTACAGCCACCTCCATCCTCATCCTCTTCCTCATCATCCACATCCTCCATGTCATCTTCCTCCTCACTGCCACCCTCATCATCACTATCCTCATCCACTAACTCCTCTTCACCTTCTCCAACCTCCTTCTCTGCCCCTCCTGCCCTGTCTCCATCTGTACCTGTCTCCTCATTATTAGCACCAGCAATGTTAGCATCCCAATCTCCCTCACAATCCTCACCATGCTCCACTTCACCGTCCGTGTCACTCCCACTCTGTGCTGCCTCCTCATCTGCTACATCCTTCAGCAATGCAGCAAGGGTCTTTGGCTTCACCTTCCCATACATCCGGGTCAGCCTGACACTCACCCTCACCAGCATCTCCAGCGTGGACGTCTTAGGCCTGTTCCTGCGAGCTGTCTGGATCAGCTCGTGTTTGGAAAACACCCGTTCGTTCTCCGACGAAGTGCACGGCTGTGCCAACAGCTTCATCGCCAGATTCCGCAAGGCACTCATCCGGGTCATGTGGCGGGCGTGCCAGCGGAATGCAGCAACTTCTCCGGCCACAACCTTGGCCACTGCACCCTTCGCCCTCTCTACATCCTTCAGACGATCCGGGTCCACCTCCACCGTCAGTCGGCCGTTGGTGAAAGCGTCCAGCTGCTCCTCCAATGCCACCTGCTCACTCTCGGGCACAAGTGCAGCCACCACCTGATTCCAAGCCTCCACTGTCTTCTCATCAGCATCAAAGTTATGGCCAAAGTGCTGCGGATGAATGCGGCGTGCAGCAGCAAAGACTGGACAGTTCATTTGGTTAGTCCACCTGTCCGCAAGCCTTTCCATGGCAAACTTTACCCACGTGGGGTTCACAGCAGCACGACGGCGGCCACGTGCCACGCCAAGACTGCGCAGTTGCTCCGTTGCGTCCAGAAGAGCTTCATATATGATGCCAGAGGTCCCACCTGCAGCGTCAGCCTTACGCAGAGCGACAAGGATCGGCGTCATGAGTTTGGCGAGCGCCTTGACCTGCAGCCAGAATACACGCTGGCGGACAAGATGCCGGACTGCCTTCTTCCTGCCGCGAAGCCCAACATCACGGCCAGCACCTCCAATCTGCTGCCACTTGGGACTATTCACCATCTTCTCGAGGGTGGGCTGCATGACAATGAGACGCTTCAGCATACGGTGCACAGATCCAAAGCGGGTGGCACATGATGGAAGCAGCACCTTCCCCCCCCCCTCCTCCTTCATCCACGAGCGAAGTATGTCCTTGTTCCGCATGAAGGACACAATCTTGTCACACTTTGCAAGCAACGTAGTGCCCCACTCGGTCTTTGCAATGTCCTTGAGAATCAGGTCAAGGCTGTGAGCCACGCAGCCCGTGAAAAAGACATTGGGATACTTGGTGCGCAAGGCCTTGAAAGCCTTCAAGTTGGTGGAAGCATTGTCGGTGATCACCATGATCACCTTCTCTGCTCCAACCTCATTGATGGCCAAGTCTATGACTGACGCAACATGATTGGCATCACGCACGACTCCTGTGGCATCACGGGAAAAAAGATGTGCTGTACCCTCAGCATTTGTAGCCATGGCAGAGTAGATGGGCCTGATCTGTATGTCAGACCACTCATCCACCCCAAGCGTTACACCGTAGATGTCCCAACCTGCACGCAGGGGCTGCTCCATGTCGGCGAGCTCCTTGTCCAGCTCAGGCAGAAGGGTATCGACCACCGTGTCGCGGGATGGAAGCGTGAAGCTGGACGTGGTGCGGCGGGCACATTCGATGACCTCGAGCATGGCTCGCTGGCGGCAGAAGGAAATGGGAACGGCTGCGGTTGCCATCACCTTCACCACTGCCTTTTGGCACTCTCTGTTTGCTCGGTTGTCAAGGTGGTCGCGCATGCTTGTTTGCCGGCTGCAATTGAGGGAATGCAGGGATACGGCTGGACCGCTGCGTAAGAGGGACATGGCTGGGTTGCTGGGACCACCCGTGGCAGTGCAGTCACCGCCATCATCTTCATCGTCACTGCCAAAGATTCCAGCAGCTTCCCTTGCTTGCTTGCGCTCGCGCTCAGCAGTGAGCTGAGCCCAGTTAACAGGTCGGTCCTTGGTACCCCATGACTCGCCCTGTCCATTGAAGAGGGTGGATTCTGCACCACTGAAGCCCTCACTTGGTGGTGGCAGAGCAGGCAGGCCGAGCAAAGCACGTGCGCCTGGAGGCGGTGTCTTGCACTTGGCGACGTTGCCCACAGCAGCACCATAATGGCCCCTCATGCGATCGCTTCCTCCAGATTAGTTGTTGCCGCAAGCACCACACCAAAAACCTGGGTAGCCGCTTGCAGTTGGGTGTGGCTTGTAGTACTTGGACAGAGCTTTTGTCAGGAGCTCTCCTTGGAGGAGCTGGACAGTGGTGACGGTGCTGTTGGGTGCAGCACCACGAACAGCAGCAACTGCAGATGCGGACTGGCTTCTCGCCATGGCGTCGGGCGAGGCAACGACGGCTTGCCTCGCCTGCAAAATGGCAGTTTAGGCTTCGCGTTCTCTGTGTTATGGGAGTACTTCGATGTCCGTTGGGATGCTACAGTTCTGTCTTCCAGTGGGAGCCGACCGTGCCATTGACAGGTGGCATGGTCTGGGTACACTGAACCACCCATGCCTGCAGATATCATGCAAAGGATCTGCCTACATCAATCCGAGGTGGTCAGATGACCACCTGTTTGGCGAAATTTCATTCGTCAAACAATAGTGCATGTTGCATTGTCCAATGAGGGACTGATCTCCTTGCCCTGCTGTCAGAAATTGATGGTGGATGTTGCCACATTCATGCATGGATGCATCAGATCCATTTCCTGTCGGCGGCCACTTTGGAGGGTGGACCTGTCACTAAAACATCGTCGGATCCGAACACGGTCGTTGACCTGAAATCTCACCTTTTTTTCCCGTTCCAAAATGCCCACCCATTCAGCCACGGCTTGTGACCCGGTGACTGTTAATGGTTAAAGTCGAAGTCGACTCCAAGTCGACTTAGGTCGACTTGGCGACTTCGAATTTTGCCCCAAAGTCGCCAAGTCGAAGGCAACATGGATACGGGACCAGCGGGCCCGGTGAATTGCACAACCCCAACACCCTGGACAGGGACCTCATGGCCAGCTGCAGTGCAACAGAGCGAATAGTGCCAACAGGATGCAAGACAACGAAGGCGTCACATCGACACGTCATGTGATGGGTGGCACCAGAGTCAACGACCCAAGTGGCGTCAGTGACACGCGTACAGGGGGCATTGTGGCACTCGACGACGGAACAAGGCGCGGCAGCGGGACGCTCAGCGGGGGACACAACAAGGCGACTAGCGGAGCGCACATGAGAAGCATGCAGCCAAGACACATCATCAGGTCCATCCAGCGCACATGGCTGGGCGTGGGGACCACCACAGGCATTATCACACAATGACACAGACAGTCCAAAGGCGGTGGGACCCCTCGACTCAGTCAACTCACTCGCACCTCCCTGAGAGGAGCGCAGGGCGAGAAGCTAGTCTAGCTCGGCGATCGTCCTGTCGCGTTCGGCGAGCGCCTGGTCGCGAGGATTCGCGGAGGAGCCTACAGTGGCAGTGGACTCCTCTGGGACGGCTGCAGTAGTGGCGGCCAAGCGAGCGGTCGCACCGGACGTCTGGCACATGCGCGCCTCGTGTGGCTGCTGTAGTCCACGGGTGACCTTGGCCTAGTCCAATGGGTGGCCTGTCAGGCGTGTGCAATCGGGGTAGCGATGTTCAACCCCGCAGTTGAAGCACACGAGCCGGCGGCCTGTCATACTGGCGGAGCCGCTGCTGCCACTGCTACTGATGCTACCGCCGCCGCTGCTGCTTCTCCTGCTACTGTGGGTGCGGCATACACTACTGGTGCTGGTGCCGCTGCTGGTCCCACCGCTGGAACTACCACTTGACGATTTGCGGCCCTTCTTCCCCTGAGCTGGAGCCGCTCTTGCTGTAGACAGCGAGGAGGAGGATGCGGCGGCAACTGCAGCTGAAGTGGTACTACGACATGCACGGTTCGCGGCGTCCATGCCGGCTACCTCCAAGAAGTGGAGGGTGGCCTAGCGCAGCAGGGTCCCGTCGCTCGCCATGTCGCAAAGCAGAGTCTGGTCAAAGTTGCTGAAGATGCGCGCGTAGTCAGGATGGACGCCGTAGAGGATGATCTGGAGGGCGGAGTACTGCATAGGGACGTCGTCTCCCAGCTCCTCGTACAACTGGATCGCCCGGCGCCAGTAGTCACCTGCGGACTCCTGAGCAGTCTGACAAAGTTGAAGTCGGCAAGGCGCTGGGACGTCAAGGCCAAGGTGGCGTCCTAAAAAAGAGTGACAGCCAGCACCCACGCCTCGCGAGGGTCAGCTCCCGAGTTGGTCAGCGGATCGCCAAGGAACCGACTGAAGTCTTTGGTGAAGTCTGGGACGGCTTTCATCAGACCGGAGGCGGCACGGACCGCCATCTGCGTCTGGGCGGGGTCAGACGCCTGGTATGGGGTGAGATAGTAGGCAAGGACTCCCTCGATCAAGGCCTACATGCGAAAGCGCGGCTCCCAAGACTTGAAGTTGTTCCCAGTCTGGAAGACAAGCGGGTGCGACTCAAACCACTTGGGTGGCTTGACTGTCGGCAGAGCGACGGGTGAAGTCACTGCGGGACCGGGCATGGAGGAGGCAACCCCCTTGCCCAGGCGGGCCCGTAGGGCCAGCTCCTCAAAGCTCAAAGGGCGGCGAGATGAGCTCAGGCCGGCGTCGTTGCTGGAGCTCGTGCCCTGGAGGGCGGCATTGGCCTCACGCGCTCTGCAGCGTGCCTCCAGGTGGATGAGGCGTGCTCGCAGCATCTCTTCCTCATCCTCCTCGCCAGAGTCAGAGAGGGTCTCCGCAACCTCGTCTGCATTGCCGCCGTGGGCGAGATGGTCCTCGTTCGGGTGCTGCTGCTGCTGCTCGACCTGCTACTGCTGGGGCATCAAGCCCCTGATCAGGTCCTGCAGCTCGGCGACCTGCTTCATCGAAGTGTTGCGGCCCTCCGCCTGTAAGTCAGCCAGTGCGCGTACTTGGTGCGCCAATGTCGTTGGGCTCGGCGGTCGCTACTGCTGCTGCTGTTGCGGCAGCTGCTGCTGTTGCAACGGTTGCTGCTGTCGCTACTGCTGTTGCTGCTGCTGCTGCTGCTGTTGCTGTAGTGGCTGCTGCTGCTGCTGCTGTTGCTGCTGCTGCTGTTGCAACTGCCGCTCTGGTGATGACGGCGGCGGCCGACGTTGGCCGCTGACGGTGCTGTCCTCGGCAGCTGCGTCGGTAGCGGCGCTGGCGGGGGTAAGCTTTGGCATGCCGGCCGGCTCCCCCTTCTTCCCCCTGTTTTTGCGGAGTACCTCAACGCGGAATCTCACCTCCGCGAAACTCCTCCGCGGAACGCCTCCGCGGACCCCCTCCGAGGTACACCTCACCCGGGGAGTTCACCGCGGACTACCGCGGATCAGCTCGGGCTGAGCGCGGTTGCGTCGACGCGGAGCATGGCGGGCTGCCGCGAACAGCCACCGCGGTCGCGCTGGTGCGGAACGCTTCGGAGTACCGCGAACTGTCTGGGCACCACGGCAGTGCGTTCCGCGACCACCGCACTGCTGCCACGACTGGCGACCGCTGAAATGCCTTGGAACTGGCGCGGACTCGCGGCCACCCAGCACAGTGGAGCACCGCCGGTGTTGTTCCAGGACCGCCGCGGAGCTGTTGCGGCGGAACGCCGCGGATCAGTGGAACACGTCGGAGCTGCCGCGGTACCATCACCGCGGAGTAACGACTTCGGAACACGGCATGCAACGGCGGTAGATCCGCGGCACCGTCGGCGGGTTCCGATGCGGTCGCGGAGCTTCCGCGTCCGTTGCGGAAACCTCGTCGCCGCGGAACACCGCCGAGTTTCCGCGGAACGGCTGCTGTTGTCGCGGAACGGCCGCGGAACTGTCGCGGATATATTAAAAAAACGGTGGGAACGGTGGTGGGTCCTCCCAGGACCTCTCGCCAAGACAGGGGGCGCTGCTGCTGCTACTCAAGGCAACGGCTGCAGTCGCTCACTGCCACTGCAGTCGCTGCACATCTCTGCTACACATCTGTGCGAGCACTGGCTTGCCACTTTGATACCATGAGAGACAGCTTCCTAGCTTTGCTGTCGCTGGTGTGGCAGTACAAGCCGACCAGCTAACTCACGAGCACACACAGGTGGAGGTGAGAACAGCAAGGGGTGGGCTAGGGACAGAAGTACAAGTGTCAGAAGCTGCAAAATGTCAAATTATGCAGAGAGAGATGACAACTGAGGTCTGAGCAACCTAAGTAGCGTCACGGACCTAGTGCACACACGCGCGGCACACAAGGGCGTTATTTTCTAGCAGGACAAAACAGTGGCAAAAACACAGTTTTGGCCATAATTCCCTGCAGACACGTCAAAGCGACGAGCCGTTTGAAACAGAACGGCCGCATCGACGAGATCTACGTCCTGATAGGCTGCACACCTACGTCCTGTGACATAGCATGAATCTAAAAAATACGGAAGTCTTCTCGGCGCCCGTCGCCGCCGGCCGCCAGTCTCAGGGATCTGCACGTGAATGGACATGAGCCAAGAGGTCACCGTAAGCTGTGTACGACACACACAACAACACACATGTGTACGCGCGCCGGGACGTCGCGACTAAAGAGGGGGGAGTGTTACGTACAAGACGTACAAGAGTCCCTAATCTTTCCGAGTGGGCATTTTTGTTATCACACAAACAACCCATTATGTCCCGAGACCATGATGTTCACTCCGACGGTCAAGGGCAATCCGGCAATCCGTCCCGCACTAAGTGAATCTTCTCGAAACTTCCGACACTTTCGACCACTCTCGTGAACCTAGGACAGAAGAATCACGACCTTTTTGTCAACTTCTCGACGCACCGAGACAAACATGGATTTATAACGATGCATCTCGCACCTTGAGCGTCGATTCTCAAAGACCCCCAACTTCTCGGCGGACCTTCTAAAATCCGACCACTCACGACGCGACTCTGCACGCGTCGCTTGACAATCGACCGAACGACCCCGACTATGCCTCATTCGTAAGTCGACACTTGTATGTATATGTTCGATCATTATGATCCTTGTCATTGAAGTATAATTACTGCTACTTATAAATTGCTCAAGTGTCCCAAATTATAAATCGTGTTCAGCCTCGCAACATCTACTTGTTCACCATCTACGCTCCGTTCGGCATAACATGCTCGACGTAACACACGCAACGGAGAGGGTTTCGTGATCGAGCTTCATTCACATAACCCTATTTTCCATGCTCTATCAGGGACGCGTTTTTTTTATTAAGTATGGCGAGCGAGGTCGGTTGGCTCTTGTTTTTCCTAAGTGTGGGATATGGATGATTTAAATTTACGCTAGTGGATATGGCAAGGTCAACCTTTAGGGCGCGTAGTTTTCCTGGCTATTTCCCCAGCTTTGCCTGGTTTCCTGGTTCACTCCCAGCTCATGAGCTCATGATCATAGGTGGCAGGAAGACGAAACGGCACAAGTGGCCGCCGCGCACTTCCCCCGTATCCTTTTTCAGCAGTCGCGGGTCGCACCTTCGACTGCGACGGGGAATTCGCAAACCCGCGGCTGTCCCTCCTCTTCCCTCATTGTTGTTTGTGGCTTGTTGCAACGAGTTAGAGAACCTCTCAAGGCCGGTATGTCCTGGTCTTTCCTTCACTTTTCGAGTCCGGAAAAACGTCGTTGGGGACAACTTCCGGGTAGGTGACGGCCTCAAACGTAAAACAATCACATCCTACGGCGAAAAGCTTTCAAACCGATGCCATCACCTGCCAATGAAAGATTCAACTCTCGGATGAAGCCCTGCGGTGGCCGCCGGTGGAGCTTTCTTGTGTGGTGTCGCAGCAGCCGGCAGCTGTGAGGACAGCAGCATCTGTGTTTCCGGCGCAACAGCAGCATGACAATGTTGAGGCGTTCCGTTGATTAGTGGGTCCCGTTTGTTCTCATTTTGGGCCTCGGCTCGTACCAACTGGACTACGAAAGAGCATCGGAGGCACGCGATGTTCTTTCAATGGATCCAAGGCCATCTGTCTGTGCCATTCCGACACACCGTGCAGATCGTGCCCCTCGTCTCCTGGGATTTGATAGATGGCGGACGCCGGTGTTGGGTCCCTTTACGGATCAGATGGAGATGCGCCAGCATCGAGCTCGTCAACGATAGGGCATCATTCGAGGGGGTGGCGGGTGGGAGGGGGGGCACAAAGGGCTCGAGGCATATTTTTGCGAAGACGTGCAACCAAAGGTACTGGTCATTTTTTAGAAAGAAATTTGGACCTTTTTTCGTTGCGATCACAAGTTTGGAAGGAAACCCGCCCGACTCTCCACTTTGCTCTATAACCCCCCGAGTCGGGGGAGGAGAGGGTGGGAGTCGGGGACCCCCCCCCCCCCCCCCCCCCCCCCCCCCCCCCCACCAAATGTCTTCGCCTTTTTCCCGGAGCGATCCCAAGCCAGGCGCACGCACGCGGCTGAGCGATTCTGCTGGAGAGTGTTCTGAACAGGTCTGGGAGAGCAATGGCCGTCTCCGTAGGCGGAAGCGGAAGGGGGAACGGCTGTGGGGGAAGGCGAGGAAGGCGCGCTGCGACTCACAGTGTCGGCTTTGTCTTTTCTGCCTACATGCATGCAGGTGTCAAGACTCCTAGTGGTCGTTCCAACCACGTGCATTCCGCCACGTGTATTCTCTTCTCTTTGCAGCAGCGCCACCCATGCGGGGGCGAGATGGAGGCAGAAAATTGTTTTTTATTTCGCAGGCCAGATAAACAGTCTGCGTCCGCGCTCCCTCAAGCCCAGAGGCAACAGGCAGAAGTGGACAGTATTCCAGACAGCGCACGAGCCCGTGGACTGGAGCGGCGGCAGCAGCTGCAACAGCTCCAGCAGCATCACCAGAAGCAGAAGCACCCACATCATTAAGCTGCCAGCACCATCACCGGCTGCATGGACCGAAAATCCGCCCGATTCGAACCGACGGTAGCTGGAGCAGCAGATGGTTGCTGCTGCTGCCAGCAAGTTGCCTCCTGGATCGATTGCTGCTGCTGCCGCTACACCTTCCCTTCCACGCGTTTCGATCCGTTGCGCGACTTTTGAAACACCCTGCCCGCCCTAGTCGCAACGCCACCTCTCCTTTCTCTTCCCTCTCTCAGCGACCTTTCTCTCCGCTTCCTGGTTTTGGTCGGGCCGACCAAAACCAGGAGTTTGCCGACCAGGTCGGCATTGCCGTGTCGGCGACGACGCGGACCCCCCCCCCCCCCCCCCCCCCCCCGATAGGCCTCCCCGTCCACCCCGCTTCCTGCTGGCTCGCCGCCTTGGGCACACTGCCCCTTCTACAATTCGACGCATTCACGAGAAGCCTTCGTCTAGCGGACGGACAAAGTTATCTGAGAGAAACTCTCAAGTCGTGTACTGAGCGAGAAATCGGCCTGACTCTCCTTTTTAGACCCTCTCCGTTCGTAGCTGCAGCAGCAGCAGCAGTAGCAGCAGCAACAACAGCAGCAGCAGCAGTACCAGCAGCAGTAACAGCAGCAGCAGCAGCAGCAGCAATAAGGGCAGTCGTAGCAGCAGTAATTTTCTCAGCAGGCGCACGTCGCCTGAGGCATAAACCTGCCCAGCATCGCGAGAAATTCTTGGTCGACGCTCGCANGCCTAAGGGCGGTCCTTCCCTTGCAAGTCTTGAGCTTACTGCGCAGGCCCTTGCTTCTTACATTATCCTCGGAGGAGCTTACCTGGCAGCAGCAGCAGCAGCAACAATAGCAGCAGGAGCAGGAGCAGCAGCAGCAGTAGCAGCAGCAGCAGGAGTAGCAGCAGCAGCAGCAGCATCAGCAGCAGCAGCAGCAGCAGCAGAAGCAGCAGCAACAGCAGCAGCAGCAGTGGCAGCAGCAACAGCAGCGTCAGCAGCATCGGCAGCAGCAGCACCAGCAGGGCTGGTGGTCGTGGTGGTGGTGGTGGTGGTGGTGGTAGAGGCTGGAGCGAACAAGGACAAAATCTCCAACCAACGTGCTAGTCTGTGCTGCCACACGTCAGTCGCAATCAGGCCTCTACTGTCGCCGCCACAGCAGCAAAGCATGGCTGGGCAGATTCAAAGCAGCACCAGCGAGAGCCTTTCCTGCTGCAGTAGCAGAGCAGCAACAGCTGGATCCAGCAGGTCCACCATGCAGCTGCTCCGGCTGAAGTGCGGCAGCCTCTCCCTCCTCTTTCTCGTGGTGGCCGCCCTTGCCGCTGCAGCAGTGGTGCCTACTGCAGCGCAGCGGCTGAAGCCCAACACGGACACACTGTGGGCGATCCAGCAGGCCATCGTGGGAAAGCCATTTTTGAACCGATTCGCCAACCTCTTCTTGACGGCAGGTGAGTGAGTGAGCGAGCAAGTGAGCGAGCGAGTGAGTGAGTGAGTGAGCGATTGAGTGGGTGGGTGGGTGGGTGGG